>JAVQKG010032228.1:0-16216 GCA_036025885.1 Hypseleotris bucephala
GGTCAAACTTATTCATAGCTTGGGGAGAAGTAGGATTTTCTCCAAAAATAGTATACGTTTTAATCAGGTAGTTAAACTTAAATTTTTAATCAGCATTAAATGGTAGATCTACGCAGAAATACCATAATAACAAATAGGGAAATATTGGCGTGACATCTACACGCCAAAAGTGCAAAATGCGTTGGTATAACACGCCAAATTGGCACACACAGGCGTGTCATATACAACCATTTCCGTGAGACCAGGCTCAATAATCAGGTTATTACTTAATAATAAAGGGTATCCAGCAGAGGAAGACATGTTCAGTTCTCACAGACTATGCGACTGTGACAAGCAGCATTTTACCTGCATGTTTTTCATTCAGAAAGATGAAGAATCCTTGGTTTCATATACGAATAATACATTTTCTGAACGGATTATAAAGATTAGTGCTGCTTCTGTAGACAGCAGAGAAATTCGCCTGTCGCTGTGATGGGTTGCCATTGCCTTGACACGAGATCCTCCACCACAAACTGTGAGGATAAATCTAGTGAGGTGTCATTTTTCAAGCAATAACTGGTTTTATATGGAGGCATCCATCTTGAGAAGCCGTGCTGTGCTGCGGTGCATTGGGCCTTGTCCGCACTTGACTGGATTTGCTACAATAGTAGGTGAGATCTGAGTTGGTTGTCACGTTACTTTTATCCCAACATTCTTCAAAAACATTACAGAACAAGAGAGTATACTTTCCAATTTATTTCACAATCCTTTTTCATTCAAAAGATGTGTGACTACACTTTTATTTCAGCACACATCACCCTATAAGCACAAAAAAAATGTAAAAAAAAATGTAATTTCATATATTTTAGATTGATATTGAATTACTGTTGTAAAAATATTAATAGGATAGATTTGGTCATAACAACCGCAATATGCAGTATGGCATATAGGTCTCAAACAGCCCCAATAAAAATGTACTATCTGAGAAGTTTTGTCCTAAAGAAAAGCCTTTACACATGGCTGTTTTGATGAATAAAACACAAGTTCGGTCAAATTTTATCCTCTGCATGATGTGGTAAAGTGCAACCAAATAAATCAAGTATTTTCCCAATACAAATCTTTAATAGGATCCTCTGCGACAGGCTACATCCAGTGACTGAGACAACCAACCCCATTTTCCTCACCACTTTGTGCAGAGCATGGCACTCTCACACTTCCTGCTCCACATTTACTCAAAAGCACTGGCTCAACCCACTTCCCAGTATTCTTCTGTCAACTCTGGGAAAAGGCTGGAATATCCTTCCTGCCTCCAAGTCGCGGGCCACTGGGACGCTGTAAAAAAGCCATCCTTGGGGGCAACCGCACTGAGACATGTCCCCCTCATAGGCCCAGACTGGACTATTGTCTGTTTGAAACGGTCCCATTTCCTGGACAGTTTCACATTGAATAAATACTCCCTGTTCACTGAAGTCATTTGCTTTGGTTTGCTGTCGTAGGCCCGATCTCGAATGCTGTGTCAACATCATTGACTGGGGCCCATTGACAGAGATGAGTGCATTGTTTGACTCCCAGTTTATTTACATGATGTGGTGATAAGATTTAAATCAGAATAGCCCAGTTCTGTCATAGCATTGTTTCGTAGGTTTACATTGACACATATTTGTAGATTTGATGGTGGGAGCTTGTATAGAATGAGATAATATTGTTGTTTTAATAAAAGAATAATGTCTGAATGCATGCAGATGCTTTCCTCAGCAAACTCTCCCAGGGCTGTGCAGTTGTTTCTTGTGTTGGGAACAAAGCAAAACTACAATCCCAAAAGATGTTTTGTCACTTCTACTGATGTCTCATTCTTTTGGTGAAGTTCCTTTCATAAGTCTAAAATGAAGAAGATAAAAGAAGGCATCTGGACAACATTGTTTCTCTGTTTGTTTGTTTGTTTGTTTGAAGATAATTTGTGCCCATTTTTGTCTTTATTTGACAGGATAGTAGATTGACAGGAAATCAGGGAAAAGAAGAGTGAGGAGTGACATGAGCCAGATTCCAACTCACGTGGGGATGAGCAGGCTCTGTATATTGGCCACACGCTCTACCGACTGACCTAAACCATGGCCCAACATTGTTTTTGTTTAGAAGATGTTCTGCCTGACATCCAAAAGGCTATTAATGATGTAATGACCCAATATGCTGTTTTTGGGGGGAAAATGTGGTATGTATTTTTGGTCCAATCAGAAACAGCTTGAATCTCATTTTTTTCAAAGTTCATGGACAAAAAAAACAGACAAGAATATGTACAACATGTTTATGGGTATTGTCCTGTTAGATCTTATAAAGTATTGTTTTGTTTTGTTTTTGTCCTAATAGGAAAAACAAATGAGCAGATGGAAGAAGCTTTGACATGTGCTACTTTGAAGTCTGATTAAAAAGACAGAACTTGACCAGTGTCCATTTGGCTTCAAGAAAATCTAAGAATAAATTAATGTTGGCTCAGGTTTGAGCCTAATTGGGCAAAGTATGTGATCATGATGCCAAAATTAATGAGATTGTGTTAATGTTCACCAGGATTAGTGGCTCCAATAAAATGCTCCATATCATTAATTGGTTAACTAACATCACAGAAGTACCAAAGTCAATCTAGTTCAGCGTCTTCATTATACGTAACTGTCCAGAAAGTTTGTATTAGATGGGGCAAAAACAATTTGAGTTCTTGCATTCACAAATTTACCCCTTACCATACCAAAATCAATCCAGTTTGGTGTCTTTATATCTAAGTGTCTGCAAACTTTGTAAATGATCCGCCAATGCGTTTTTAAGTTCTGCAGACGTGGATGAACGTCTGCAGAATATCACCAAAATGCATTTACCGATATAATTATTTGCATTTTCTTCTCACCCTGACACTACTGATAAGACATTTCCCATTAATGCTTCTGGTTTCATTAGTTTTTGGTTTGAATTTACAGCTCACTTCTATTGCTGGAAGTTTCCATATTACTAAGTTTTAAAGTTTTAATTTCATGCACCTCTGCTACAGATCTGCTGAGATGAGATATGTCAACGCTTTGTGCATTCCTCTCCCACCATCTGTTGTCTCAGGATCCATTATTCATATTATTCAGTACAAGACTGTCAAGTGCTGCAATGCTGATGAGCAAGACTTGTTTTAATAGTCATTTTTAATCGACACGTCATTTTCCTTGCATTTTGTATTTCTTCTAATACATTGACTTTATCGTGTCATTCCAGCTTTTCTGTCAAATATACTTGATAATTATGTTCAGCCTATACAGACCAGTTGAATTAGGTGGTTATATATGATTTCCATATTCACTGGTATTGCAACTTTTACTTACTACTAGCCTGAAAACATTTGAATTTCGAACCCGTAGTAATTCAGTTCCATATGAGTTCAGTTGCCATTGTAATAAAACTACATTTTTGTACCTTATTCTCAGCTAACTATACTCCATTTAAGAGGTCAGTATGGCAGCCGATTTTTCAAGCATTTCCTTGATGAAGGCTAATCCCTTTTACTGCATGTTATGGCAGACGACTGGATTGAGGAGACTGGCTCAGCAGATGGTGAAGGAGGAGCAGCAGACAGCACTGTGGAAGCCATTACTGCATTCACTGAACACATTTATTAGCTTGTCTTCATGTGCGTACCACCTGCTTTTTGGACTGCAATTTCAAACTATTTAAGCTAATATAAAAACCCTGATTCATCCATGTAGCTAATATTAAACAGGTGATTTGGGGATTTAGAAAAATGGATGGTCTATTTGTGATCAACAATGAAAGAGGGGAATACTGGACAATGCACTTGAGAAAATGATTGTAAATGAGAAAATAACAGACAGCAGATGAGAAGAGGTTGTTATAGGGTAATATTTTGTCTATATAGAATCAAATAATTGAGCAAATCTTATGCTAGATTGAGTGTCAAGGGAAATGTATTGTTTACTTTAGTCTGTAATTGTCAGCTGAGCCAACATTTTAGCTATAGTCCTTAAAACACACAGACCCTATTAATGATGTCATAAATTAGGGCAAACCACAAAGTGCTTCTGCCTGGTCCTGCAAAGAAGTAAAAAGTGGTTGTAGCTTTTTTTTTTTGGAAACCCCAAAAACCGGCAAAAATAGTTTGGTTCTGAAACAGGAACAGATGATACAGGTGTCTATAGTAATTTGTTTTTCATGTTGTAAAACTTAAAATGGTAACCTAAATGTATCAAAAATAAGACTGTGAAATATGCAAAAAAAAAAAAAAGAAATTTAAGTAGTTCTTGTCTGTGAATACTGTTTTTCAATACATTGTCCCAATTTTCTTTTACAAATGTGTTGCTACCATGAAAATAAGCAACTACTGTTCATGAAATTGCTTTTTTTTTCAATGTTTTGATAACTGTTGAGTTGTTTATGGTCTATTGTGAATAAAATATCTCATTCTTTGACATACTACACAACCTAAAGGTGTTACCACAAAGGACTATATCATAAAGAATCCATGACCCTGTTTGTTTTGTAAGACAAGATTTTAATCAGAAGAAGTTGAGTGAGACACACAGTGCAGGTGAAGACATCTTTGAAAAGAAGTAAAAACACTCTTAGTTCAGTTCACCTCCGGGCTCACGTCGGCTGTGCTTCAAAAAAACAAAACAAAATAAAAACAATGATTTCCCAAAGGTCTTAATTAAAAAACAGTGATCCTTAACACTCAAGTGATTCATATGCAAATACAGTAGACAGCACAGACACACAAAGCAAAACTGTACATATGAGGTCCCAATGATACACTGCTATTTCATTGATCGCCTCTCTTTGTATGCTGAATATTAATAATTTTTCATAAGTTGTAACTTTTAAAACAATCCCTTTTGAAATATATTTACAGTCCTTTTCTTTGTATCCAGTGTCCATTCAGCTCAAAAGTGAATATCCAAATTTGGTTTTGCCTTCCTCCAAAGTTGTCATGCAGTTTTTAAGTTAAAGTATGAGGGATATTTTGGGTGTCCATTTTCTTGCTTGGTGATGCTTTGACCTTTAACAAAACGTCCCGAGGTCAGTTGTGAGAGCTTTAAATAATGCGTTGACATTTCGTTGGTCATCAAAAAGGATTTCAGTGTACAAATGCAGTCGTCCATGTCCTATTTGGTCAATAATTGTACAATGCTTTGAAATGTCAACAACTTATGACCTTTTGATGCAACTGATTTTGGTTCAAAGTGCTAATAAAGTTGTTCTAAAGGTGTAGTTCGTAAGATTTCTAAAAAGTAAGGTTTAAAATTAAAAAATGCTTATAATTGACTATCTGACCCTGTTCTATGATGTAAAGTAGGTTGTCTGTAGTCTGTGGAGGCCAGGGGAATGACTAACGTAAAACTCGACTGCTATTGGTCAAAGTCTTAACATACAAATTCTTATCTGATGTTGCTGTAGAGGCCAGAGGAGGGACTAAAGTAAAATAATAATTATATTACTCAATATTATTTATTTTCCCTTTATATTAAAATAAATACTGGCATTATTAGAGTAAAAATGACGGTGAAGAGCAGAGCATAAATGAATGCACTGTCAACATTGATTACTTTTAATCTTTTGTTTACTGCCTTAACGCCTATAAGATTACAAATTACCTACTTTACACAATGTCAGTGTCAGCTAAAGCATTTCTATTTTAATTCCTACCTTTATTTTTATTTTAGCAAACTTACGGCCTACACCTTTCATGTGTTCTTTGTTCCTTAAGCTAACAGATCACTTCTCTTGCTACACCAGACCACCAGCGCGATCATGGCCAAAGTGAGGAAGATGGGAATGAGGATGAGGGTGATGAGGGTGTCATCTGGAGGGTCCACCCACACCACCTGCTCCACACTGCAGTTGGAGAAGAAGTGCTTGTGGATCCGGATGATGTAGCCCTCCACTAAAGGGTTGGGCCAGTAGCAGTCCACGAAATGTGACTTGGTCTCGGTGCACAAGGTGAACAGGTGGTACTCGCTGAAAAACACAAAACAGATCAATGTTAGCAGAGGTATAAAAAAATTTCTGGGGAAGCCGTATATTTTGTTTGGTCAGTATAACCCTGACAGAAACAAAACAAAAGTTTTGTTTGGCACTATTAAGTCATTTTTTGTAATATGTTTTGTAATGCAAGTTATTTTCAATTTATGTTTTGCGTCTTATTTAATGGTAAATATGGGCCACACACTCCAGAAACTGAGCTAAACCACTGCCCAAAGCTAAAATAATTTATTGAAATTCCACATTACCCCCTTTATTAGTACTTAACACTGCTCTCAACTCTGATTTGATGTTGCTGTAGAGGCCAAGGAAAAGCTTAAGTAAAACAAGGCCCCAATTGGTCAACATTTTGGTATGTTATTTGAGTTAAATTAAAATCCTTGTTGAGGTTTTTGAAAACATGGCCACCAAATAAATGAATATATTCCTCCCAGACACATAGCTTTCCATTCATGTATCTACCCAGACATTTAACTGTTCAATTATCGATGTTAGTGACTGAAATGTGTCGGGCTGCTCTTTGAATGCTCATGAATAAAAGGTCCTTCTATCAAGAGTCCAAATTGAATGACTCAGTCCAGTGGTTCTCTTAAGGGCATGGTATTACAGACCTGCTGCTGTTAATAAGGCCAGTATTAATCACAGTGGCTTGGGTTTGGTAAATCAACCATCATTTAGACTTGGTATGTAGCCCCCCTAACTCCCTCTGGCTGCAAGTCTTCATGTTCAGAAAGCCAATTGTGGTCACTACGGAGGTGTATTTTGGGCTTTGAGCAATGTTTGCAACAGACGATTAATATGAAGCAAATTAGAAGGTTCAGTTCCTCCTCCAACTGTGTCCTTGAGCAAAACACTTACCCTTATGAATAAGTAAGTTAGGGTGGAATAAGTGTTTAATGGTGGTGACTGGAGAGTCCACATGAAAGGTATAACTGCCACATCTTTGGAAATCTATGGACTGAAAGGCAAACTGTAGAAGCACTCAGAAAGCATTGATCTCTACCAAGGCACTTTCCCCATCTTGCAATTATTAAGTCAAAATATCAGACATAGACAGTAATAAGTAATAATCTGTTATCTTGCAAGCAGGCTAACAAATGAACCATTAAATAAATACCAGCACAATGCTAACATAATAATAACAAAAATGTATATACTGTAAAATCAACGATTAGATAAACCTATAAAGCCAGATGTTATGAGTGTTATGAGGACTTAGTAATTTTGTACTGTACTGACTCTGCAAACATTTCCACTATTTTTCCACTATACTTAACAAAATAAACTACTGTGCTGACTTAGGCTTTGCGAGAATAATATAACGCAGATTTACAGTACATAGGGGGAATGGCACAGCAGCACATTACCAGATTTTGCAGAGAAAAGCTTTTGTTGTCAATCACAAAGTCAGAAGTCATTTGAATCCCGTACAGTGTAATCGGGCAAGGCTAGGCAAAGATAACACTGTGACTAATTGATGTTCATGTGCGGTGAGCAGAGATCTGAAATTCAAAGGTGTGCATTGTTCCTTTGAGGTGGTTAATAAATGATAAAAGTCTGCAGTGCTTTGATTTCAGCCTTTAGCGAAGACGTGACGAGCAATGGACACAGAGCGTGATAAAAAATGTATGCAGTAGCTTTCAGGCAGGAGTGATAGAGACACAAACAAGTTTAGAAAAAGGTTTTTAGTTTTAGTTTAGCCAAGAAAGATATAAAGAAAGTAAGGGTGTGTGAAATGGTGATAAAAGACTGTATTGCAATTTGAGGTTATGATGATCTGCTAAACTGGGAAGATTGTTGAATTATGCTACAGTAAATTGATTAATGCTCTTTTCTTCAATGTCATATTTACAGTAACAATGCCAGGGTTGATAGGCTATATTAATTTTAAATGAAAATATCAGTATTATATTGAATAAATAGTGAATTGGATGTACATTGGATTTGTAGGTTTGTAGACCTTGGATGCTAGTGGTTCTATTTTAACATATAGTTTATACATATCAATGGGCAAAACATTTCCAGTAAAATGTGATTGTCATGGGCATTGTGGTTGTAGTCCGCCCCAGGGCAGCTGTGGCGACAAAAATAGTTTACCATCACAAGTGTGTGACTGTGGAGTGAATGAATAATAGACTCTATTGAAAGGCGCTTTAAAACTCATTTGGCATTTAACCATACTATAAAAATGCAAATCATTATTACTGCAACATAGACAATGATGTGCCCTGAATTCGAAATCTCTGACCCTATGATATTAACAGAAGGGAATAAGCACATCAGTAGCTTATTATACAGTTAATTCCTCTTAAATTGAAATTGCGCAAAAATAAAATGCACTTTGACATTTTATATCTCAATGGTGGAGATATTATAAAGCGAATGTGACACTGGAGCATTATTTATTCGCTATGATTCCAGATTATCAAGACAGGAAGTCATTTGATTTACAATGTAAGCTCTAATGCAATGTCTTGTGGCTGGTCTCAAGTCCCTGAACAGTGATATGGACTTTTAACCTCCTTACTTTGGTGCTTACTCATCTAAATGGTCAATTAGTTGTCATTAGTGGCACCAGGGACAAAGCTGATGGGTCTAAAACAAGATCTGGTCCAGTGGAGAGTGGGGAGACGTCACGTAGACATTGTTAATAAAGCTCTTATAAACAGCACTGCTCTCTCTCTCTCTCTTCCTCATGTCAGAGCTCTGGTGATGTGCTCCGGGCACTAAATCAATACATTATTAGAGGTAATGATGGAGCAGTGAAAATACATGTGAGAACACTAGGCTAAAGTTCAGAGGCCTTCAAAGCAACTGCATATTTTTACATGTGCAATGTTTCGAAGGTTTATTTCAACCAATCAGTGTCTTCATTTTGAATTCTGAATGCCTTATCCTATTATGAAATTGAAAAGGCAGAAAGGTTCAATTCCTGATACAACTATTGCATTATACTGTTGTGCCCTTGGGCAAGACAGGTTTTTGACTGTGATGTGAATGAGTAATGGTTGTGTGAAAAAGTTCAATTTACTGTAACTCCAAGCCTTCAAAGCAAACTCCAACTGCATTATTTTACACGTGCAATGTTTCGAAGGTTTATTTTAACCAATCAGTGTCTTCATTTTGAATTCTGTCCACTCTCTTGATATTAGTATTCCAAGGGCAACAAGGTTGAATTCCTGATACAACTACTGCTGTTGTGTCCTTGGGCAAGACACTAGAATGAGGTTTTTGACTGTGGAGTGGATGAGTAATGGTTGTGTTCAGTTACATGTGTGGACAGCAGGAGTTCAGAGGCCTTCAGAGCTATACTCATCAACAGGATCAAAGCAACTACCAGTATATACTCTCATACGTCAATACGATGGGGCTTAAAGGACAGCAGTGGTGTAAGGAGGTAATGAGCAGAGCTGCACGATATGAGAAAAACAGTCAATATTTGATCACCACGGGGCATTTTGTGATTTTTGCAATTATTTATCCAAGTTCAATTAAATAAGAATTAGTTCCTTAATTTACTAGTTACCGACGCCAGGAGGTTATGTGATCGCCGGCGTTGTCCTGGCTTCGGTATGCACTCTCCGAGTGCTTTCTAGTTAAAGTTGGTTCAAAACCAGATCCAAAACAAGAACTAAAATTTGAATTCTATTTTATTTGTATTTATTTATTTATTTATTGCAGTACAGATATTAAGTTTGCTATATATGGCAAAAAAATTGTAATATACTGTGCAGCTCTAAGGGCAGATTTTCAAATGGACACCAAGCAGAATGTTTTTTTAAATAAAACGTTGGAAACATGAACATATTGACAACGTTTTTGTCAATTTATAAAATTATTGCTGGGTGATTTTTAATGCTTTTGTCAAGATATAGCAGCATACATTGCATTTTTAGCATTGCCAAGTTGGTATAAGTTTTGTTAAAAGGCTTGTTGTTACAAACTGACACATAATTGGCTGAACCACGGGTGGTTCAGACTCAAACGAATCAGCTGGAGCGTGACACGATGGATTTGTGTGAGAATTCAGCTTAAAGCACAAGGTTAGCTCTACCCCAGCTCTGATTTCAAATGCCAACAGTGGTCCTGGTCAAACTGGACAGCAGCCATCACAGAGCGCCTCATTTGTTGAATCTGGGAAAGCTTAGCGGGGGTCTGTTTAAACATGCCCCCCATGAGCAGTCCCTGTCATCCCTCTTATCCTCTGTCCCATTACACTACTGCTCACTCTTATCACCACCTCCCAGGCCTCAAATTATCTGCTGCAAACCAAAGTCATGACCACAGTAAATGAATCATACTCACAACATCCATTCATCTTTGAAAGCCTGATGTGAATACTGCCTTCAGAAGTAAAAATGTTCCTGTATTTCTGTCCGCACAATGTACTGCTTTTAATGTAAAACAAAACATGCACTGGGGGCAGGTTGAATGAGTTTATTCTGGGACATTATTCTCTATGGAAAGTACAGAATAGATGTTTACAGGTAACGAAGTACTGGGATGATGCTACTCTGACACTGACCAATTTATAAGAAAGAACAAAGTGTGTATCTGAACACACATGGGGTACAAAGCCTGCATGTTCAAATGAAGTAAATGGATTGTCAAGCAAGATTCAAAGCTTTAATTGTCATACGCACAGTAAAGAAGCATGTTGCCCTATAATGAAATTCTTACTTTGCTGCCCACACTGAATGCCAAGAGTATCAAAATTAGGTATAAATTAGATAAATAATAAGATAAGGTTTGTTCAATTTTTTTGTTTTCTTATTTAGGTTAGAGGACTTATCCCAACAAATATTGGTTTTAGATAGGTATGCTGGATGAGACTGGACAGTTAATGGCAGGGATGACAATGAGACACAAACTTTGTCAGAACAAGGACTACATCCTGTCCCTCTATAGTTTTTCTTACTAAGAATGTCCTGGGACAGTCTTTTGGTTTGTGTGTATTATCTTTATTGCTAGCCTAAATCTCTTTCTGTAAAACCATCTGAAGCAATTTTGTTGTGAAATAGGGTTATACAAATCAAATTGAATTAAATTGAGACATTCACTGACAGACAACCATTCGTTGTCACTTTCATTCACCTTAGATGCAATTTGGAGTCACTTATTTTCCTCATACGTATGGGGAAGCCAGAGTATACCTGGGTAAAACTCACAATAACACAGGGAGGACATGACAACTCCATCGAGAGAGATTGTACTTTTGTTTGTACCAAGATTGACCCCTCTAAGCCTAGTTTACATGCTAAAAACACCTAGAAAAATGTAATCTGTTTGTCCTACCAAAATGTCATCTTTCTTGCTTTTCCAATGTTAGTAGGATCTAGTTTGAGTTCTTTCTAAAGCTTTGTGAGATTTGGAAAACCTCTGAACGATTTTGAAAATAATGTTAGTCTATCTTTGTTCCTTTGCATTCAGTCCCTACAGATTTCCCTGCATCATTTCTATTTGTAGATCGTATAAAGTAAGCAATTTTTGTTTGTACTAGGGTTTCTTCAGCTTTGACAAATGTTGTGAGAGAAAACGTTTGTAGCCAATGTTTGTAAAATGGTGATTCTTGCTCCCATGAGTTTGCGGCAATTATTGTGACTTATTATTTGAGAGTTTTAGTTTCTGTCCTAAGTTTTCGCTTCTATTTTTGACGAGCCAAAGGGTAATAAGAAGTAGAAAAGTCAGATATAGATAGATGCACTTGGGTGGTCAGTGGATGAGTCCTTAAAAAGCAAACTTTAAAAGAGCCAAAGATGAGATGACTTTCAGAAGTTGACAGACAGAAATAAGTCCTTAAGTCATACTTTGCCCTTTAGAAACATTGAACATTTTATTTTCAGCCATAATAATAAGATAAAGAAATTGAACTGGAAATGCTTTTAAAGTTCAGTGTTTTTCTTAGGATTGAAGGCTCTCAATTGAGATTTCAAAGCACAACGCTGGAAAACTTTTAATGACTTTGTAAGAAGGGACGGAGGAACTTTTTAACTGACTGCCTCATTATCTTATGACATTTTGGAAAAATGAAAAAGAATGAATCATTTATCTTGTCTGTGTAAGCTTCATCTACTCCCACTTATTCCTGTTAGGGATGGAAGATGACTGGAACTGGACGCAACTATGGGCCTTAGGCGGGTACACATTGGACGATAACCAGTTAATCACAACCTGACACAGCTATAGACATTCATTGATTCTAGCTTTTTTTTATGTCAAGCCTATCCCAGTAACTATAGGCCTTAAGCAGTGTACATTCAATACAATGGCCAGTTAGTCGCAGGGCTGACAATGAGATATACACAGACAGACAAGCATTCACTCTCACATTCATTCCCTAGGCAATTTAGGTTGAGAAAATCTCCTAACACATGCATGTCTTTGGGCAGTGGGAGGAAGCCGGAGTACCCGGAGGGAACCCACAGTAACATGGCGAGGACATACGGACTCCACCCAGAGAGATCATAGTCAGCTGGCCTAGGAATCAAACCCACAAACTCCTTGCACTCCAAGCACCTAATCTACTACCACATAAATGTCTTTAGATGGTGGAAGGCAGAGAGAACCAACAAAAACACAGCGAGGGCATACATAATCCACTTAGTGAAGTCTTAGTTGGCTGGTAATTACAGTTGGCATCTTTGAACCTTTTATTTTTGCCAATAAACAACTTTAACTCCCAATTATTGCCAAGTGCTTGTTCATGGTCTATTAGCAGTCCAAGTTAAGTGGTTTGAGATTGATTAAATTTTAAATCGCTGCTACCAATAAAGACAAATTGAACCCAGTAGCCAAAATAAATGTTGATATTTTTTGAAACCCAAGTAGCTGTCTGACATGTACAGATTGTTATTTGGTTAAGCTAATGTTGTAACTTTGTCTAGCAGTAATTTAAGCATGATTTAAGTCAGTTCTAAACATAGCCTGGCCAGTAATGTGCGTATAAATAATAGGACTGGTCTCTGTGGTTTTGAGTTGGATTCCAGTAGAATGTACTAATAGCTGCAGTTTAAGGTTCTTACAAATACAATTGGAAACATAAATAAAACACAGAAATAGAACACTGATCTATCACAAAAAGGCATAAAAAAGTAACCTAGAACCAAGAAAATTATAGTGGCCCTTATAGACACTGAAATGACATTATTCATTTGCATAATACTCAAACAGTGGTATATGTACTCAAACAGTGGTATATGTAGCCACAGCTGCCCAGGGACAGACTAACTGAGATGTATCAAACCTACAGCCTCTCAGAGATTAAACTACTGATGCTTACAATTGCTAGCAAACATGTGTCGCTGGGGGCGTGTTAATTTGCATAATTAATTAACGGTGACAACTCTAAATTAAATAACTTCTACCATAAAGACTGAGATTTAAAAAATATTATACTGAAAACTCAATAAGAATAACAGTTTTAGTCAGATATTGTTATGAAATATGTATCAATATTATTGCAGAACTATTAATTTGTGGGTATTGCATATAATGAGGGGCACGAAAAAATATTGGGCTAAATGGGGCCGACTGAAAAAAGTTTGAGATCCACTGGTTTAAATGATATCACTATTCAACCATGCATCTTCCCAGATTAGCAGGTTTTAAAATGCCACTGAAACACTTCAGGTACCTGATGAAGTGAGTGAGGTTGCACCAGTATTGAGGATGTATGTGCTCCATGTCCTTTTTGAAGTTCTCTCCACAGACCTCCACCTCCCACTGAAGACGGGACTCATTACAGACCCTCCTCGGCCGCGGTGACGTGGGCTCCACCGTCTCTGTACCTAAACAACAATAAACAGTAACACTTTAGAATAACTCACACTAGTAAGCATTAGTTAAGTGTTAGTTAAGCATTAGTAAACAGTTGGTTGGTTATTTACAAAGCATTACTTCAACGTTAATAAACACCATTGAGTTATAAATGTTGTTATTAATGTTTACTTCTTGAGTTATAATGTTGTGTAAATCAATGAAAGATTGTAAACATTAAATTCTTGTCAATTACATATTTATTAATACTTTTATTGATAAATACATGTGAGCTATTCTAAAGTGTTACCCAATAAAAAAACACAACTTCAGGTAGAGTTGGCTGCTCTACCTCAAGTTGTGTGTTTAAAAATTTCTGTTTGTTTTTCACTCACTCCCAGTTTGGAGTCCATAACTAGCCTGGTCAACTGCAACTAACTCATTCTATACAAAGATGTTAGTCTGGTCTGTCATTGGTTGCATTCAATTTCAAGGGACTAGACCCTCCGCTTGAAAAAGGAAGTAGGTCTAAAACCAGGTCAAAACCGGCTCTAAACCAGGCATTTATAAACCTGCACTAGAGCCCTTGATCTGCTTACAATAAAGTACATTGTCAATAGGTGTCGATACAGCTTTTAACATGTCTGGCACTCCCTCTATTCTTGTAATGCACTGTCACCACACATTTATTCACCTGTCTGTCAAGAGTTTAATTTTGCCCTCCTTTAGTCTAGAGACAGCGGAGATGTCACTTGTAATAAATGTCTTCTACTGTCCCTATTGTTGAGATTTTTCCTCCGCACTGCCTGTCTTTGATGTTAAGGTGTAGTCTTTAAAGGTACACTGATACTGTACAAAAAAAAGGTTTAAATGACACTCTCATTTCCCCTTACTCTCCTTCTCAACCCTCTATCACGGTCTCACAAACCACTATATGTATCAGAAAAAATTAATTTTGAAATAAACATTTGCTCCCTTACATCATTCGTCCTGCACTGTGGAAGCGTGTGATTGGTTAAACAGTTCCTTCCCTTGTTCTAAAACAAAGACTCCTATAATACACACATTATTTTTGTTCAAATGGACAAATAAAGAAAGTTTTACGTTTCCTAAAGTAGTAATGCTTAGGTTGGCTGTAGGGGCCAGGAGAGGGACTAAATTACCCAGTTTACATCAGTTTTCTGACCAATATTTTTTTTATGTACGGATTAAATGAATGTGCTTACCTGACACCCCTCTCACCATCCAAGCGTTTACTGCAATAAAAAGACAAACACAGAGAATTTTAATGGGATTCATGACAGTGGAGTTGTGCATGTGTGAGTGGGTGACAGTCTGAAGGTTTGTAACTGGGTTGCATGTTAATGGCCTCATCTCCATTTGTTGCAGTTTGGAAAAAACACAATGCCCACAGTCAGAGGTCACTGCACCGGAAATATACAACAGAGCAGAAAAGCTGTCATAAGAGAGGAGCAAACCACAAGACAATATTTTGTGTTTGGTTAAATAGTTTTTGGATTTATTATCATTCAAATAGACCTTTTTATTCATCAAAGGTTTTAACTAATGACAGCATTGTTTTATATTATTTGGCTAATATAAAAAAACAGCAGAGCAGTCCTGAGAAGCCGTCATGAGAAGGGAGCTAGCCAATATTTTGTGTTTGGTAAAATCGTTTGTGTTTGGTAAAATTGTTAGTTTTTAGCTTTACTGGCTTTTTCCCTTGAAATAGGCTGAAAACCTTCTTGTTTATCAAAGGTTTTAATTAATGAAAGCACTGTTTTATATTATTTGTTTAACGTTTGCTGTGTATTTTAGCTGTTTTATTTTCATGTTGTAAGCTCCCTTTGACATTTAGTTTGTATAAAATGTGCTCCAAAAATAAAACTGCCTAATCTTTATCTGTAAGAGCAAAATATATGTAACATTTCTATATACTCTATATATATTTCAAAGGCAATTACTCCACAAAAGGGGGGTGGGATGTGTTAATTGGTGCCATTTAGCACGACAAGCAAAGGGTTACCTTAAAAGCGATTATTTCCCCCCCAAAACCTAAAGGACATCTTGACAACATATACATATACAAAAACAATAATGGCATTTTAGACAACCTACACCGATGATTTAGTTGTAATCGTTATATATTATATATATATATATAAAATATAATGAACTTGACACAACAGCAACTGTACATCGGCGAAACGCCCCACGCGTCTACGTCAAAAACACCGACAACCTTCTTGATCGGAGATTGCGTGCGAGAAATGATTAGGCCTCACCCCAAACCATGAGAAAAATGGAAAGGGTCTATTTGACTGGTTTGATTTGTCTGAATGTGTTACGGCCCTAGGCCTTGTGGGCTGGATTAGGTGTGTTGGGGTTGTTCCTGCCTCCGTCTCCTCCTCCTCTGTGCAGGTCATGGCGCTACAGATCCGGAGCAGGAGTTTACTTA
>JAVQKG010032251.1:0-15017 GCA_036025885.1 Hypseleotris bucephala
TGAGGCACCAGCGGGGCCCCTCTAAATAATTATAATAAAAATAAGTAACATTAAGATAAAAAAAATGCAGTTTATGTAATTAAATTGTATTCTTGATATACAAAATCCTTTAAAAGTCAGTATTACCAATATGGACAGCAATCATAAAATAAAGTGTTTAAAACTTTAAAGGTAATGCGGTCGAACATTTGGGTGCATCTAACTTTTGTGCTGGTGCACCTAAGAAAAAAAGTTAGGCGCACCGGTGCAACCAGCAAAAAAAGTTAGTCTAGAGCCCTGTTTAATTTAGAATTTTACTTAAGTAGCCTATAGTTGATGGAAAATATGAAAATTACATTTAACCTGCTTTTATACCATCTTATAGCAGTTTCTGATTGCCCCTAACACAGCAACAGCTTTAGTCTGACCAATGGGCACAGTGGCCCACCCCGAGCCCTCCATCACGGCAGGTGTCCCTTATTTTTTTGTTGTAAAGGTGGCAACCCTATCCACACATTAGCACTTTTAGCTCAAAGAAGTGCAGAGAAATGTCCCATTCATTTTCAAACCTTGTCAACCCCGCTTCCTCCTCCTCCGCTGTGACCTACTGGGAACAACACCACGCCCATGAGGGAATAGCCCACTCAATGCAATCAGAGCAGCAGCCTCAAAATCCAGTTGGAGAAGATGATTTTTACTTCATGCTTGACTAAGAAAGCTGTCCACGGAAGCAGAAGAAAAAGTGGGAAGTGTGAAATCTTCCAAGTCACTGACAGTGTAAGACACTTGGGCCTTAGTGCCAGTGGCAGTAGGACGCGTGTATTCCCGGGAGAGCCAGGCATTGACAGGAATACCCATTGCATTGTGAAAGGGACTCTGGCATCAGCACTGTACTGTATGTTTTAAAGATTGACTAAGATGAAGGAAGGCCCTATTATTGTAGTACAAAAGCTTTGTTAACATGTGTCATACAAGTTGTTTACTTATCAAAAGTTGTATTTCGTTTCATTCACACATATTTGCAGAGGCACTTACCTTTGCAAAGTCCCATCTAAAAGTGGAGGAGGTGTGGTCAGCAGGGGAAAAGAGGGCCTTAACATTTGAGAAGTAATACATTTTGTGCATCAGATCAAGCCTGGTGTGTGCAGTATTCACTGTATTTCACTGCAAGCTACCTCACAAGTAACAAATGCCCAGCCTACTGCAGGAAACAAGACAGCCATATTTGCGCATTTAGACTATGACCAGCAAAAAGCACGCCAGTAAAATCACACTCAGGGAAGATGTGAAAAGTGTCTTGCTAAAAGGTGTAGTCTGACCCTCTAAAGGTAATCTGTCATAATTAATTTACTTGAGTCCATCCCCTGGCCTGTCCACCAACATCAAACCAGAGAATGAGAATATGTAGGGTACTACTTTGACCAGTCTACAGACAACAGACAACCTACTGTACATCACTGAATGAGGTAGGGCAGTCAGTTTTAAGCATTGTCTATTTCTAAACTCAAAAGAATCAGTGCTGTATGTCAATAAGGAGACTGAGTGTGTCTGCTTAAAGTTAAAGTGGACTCTTTGAAATCCAGTTTGTGATTTAAGAAGTAACAAAGTGTAAAGCTTAATGATCATGTTATTGATGCCGTACTTTGCATCTTTGGGGCGTATAAAAAGCTATTTGTGTGATGAGTTGGTTTTTCCCCCCAAAGTTTAGACTTCTTACACTTTGGTCTGGACAGAATGAACTCAAGTTTTAATTCAGAATTTTTAGTATAGTGTGCAAATGTTTTAGGGAGGATTTAAATGATAGAATATGATACAACATTCTTTATTTCAATTAACAAAAATACAGTGAGTGAGCATTGAGAAGAAACATCTACACTTAATCCAGTCATGTGACCAGAAATGCCCTCCAAAAGTTCACTTGTGTACATTTTTAAGGTCTGGACAGGTATAGGGTCTTTCTGCCATTTGAGTTTAAGGTTGTAATGTGCTTGGGAAAAAAGTTAAAAACTAAACAAAAAAAACTTTAAAGACAAAACAGCTACATATAACCCAAAGCTAAAAGTGTGTATACTTTATGTTGTTGGTGCCCAGGGGATACGCTTTGAGGCTAAAACGTCAATTACTTGTGATGAAAGGGCAAGAAATGAAGGCAGTGTTGGTAGTGGGTTTGAGATAAAATGCAGAGGTGAAGCACGGTCAGACGCTGTTGTGGGTCTGCCCCAGGGCACGTTTCTATGTACAAGATGTTTCTCTGATAATTCTCTGCATCAGCACATCTTGAAGAAAGTGGCCTCAAGTGCTAACTACCCCGAACCTCTTCTGTGGCCTGGGAGCACTTTGTACATCAGTATGTTGCAGAAATCAAAGCACAAACTGTAAAAAGAGCCATATGAGCGTGCTGTGCATGATGCAGGCTTCTTATGGTTGTATTGTATGGTTATAGCAGTGGTGACCTTGATACTTTTCTCATGTACACTGCCCGGCCAAAAAATAAAGTACTAATAATTGACTAAAGCAGTGAAGGGAATTGTGGTGTAATACAAGAAAGATATGTAAAAATGTAATTGGTAACAAAATATACTTACTGTAAAAACTAAAAAAAAAACAAAAACTTATACTTAAAAAGTACTGTCATTAAGTTATAAATTAGACTAGCTTTATTAATATTAAGTCAATGCAACAAATCGACAAATAAGATTTTAGTCAACTAAGAACTCACCGACCGACTAATTGGCTAAACGTTGTCTGCCCTAAAATTGTGTTCGACTGCCTTTAACTTTGATTACAGCAGAAATTACATATACATTACATATATACATTGCTTCCGTAAGCTTCTGCAATGTTACAAGATTTACTTCTGTCCAAATTTTCACAAGATCTTAGGAGAATCGAACCATTGCGCAAAAGCCTTATCCATTCACATTCCAAAGATTCTCAATTGGGTTAAATTTAAAATAGAAGATTTTAAAATAGTAAACTTGCAGACCACAATATCAAACCTAATTCAAATCAGCCTGTTGATTTTCTGTGATAAAATAAAAAACTGTTTTTACCCTGTTTTTGTATATATTCCCCATGTGCTTTGCAGTTTGTTCTTCTCAAAGTTACAGAATTCTTATTTCTAAAAAAATTTAATGAAACCCCACAAATGTCTAGCTGAAGTTCTGTAAAACTCCTCAATCAGATTTCGTTTCCCTGGCGACATGTGTCTGTGCATTGATTGGTGGATATTTGTATTCATTACCTGAGTCTAAAGTGCCACATTTATGCTAGCTTGTTTTCAGGTGTTTTCTTATCAGTGGCAGCTCTTTTCCCAAACCTGCTGTCCTCACAAAGTCACTAAACCACTCAGGATATAATTATAGATAACCAGTAATGACACAAATAGCTGACAAACTCTCTCCAGAGGAAGAGGGGTGTTTTAATAGTCAATCTTTAATTATCACAAGATGTCACCTTGATTTTTTGTGTTTATCTCAGGAAAACACCCCCAGGATTTAAGGGTGAGTCAGTTTGCCCTTTTGATGGAAATAGGCAGGAAGTATAAATATTTGGGGCATGCAAATATATAACTTAATTTAAAAGTAGAAGGGATGAACAAATACCAATCTTGTAAGTGTTTACCTGATATTGTAATATTTCAACGCATTTTCCTTTCTTTTGTTTAAACATAGGCTTGACAATATTTGTACACTCAGTCAAAACACCCTTTCCAAACTTTCTGGTCTGCTTTGCTTTAGAAGGAAATTGCTACTATTGCTTCAGTTTGAACTAAATAAATAAGTGGCTCTCCCCCGGCACGGCACTGTCGTGACAAATGCATCCCCTCGCTCGAAGCTAAAGGGGCACTTCTAAAGTAGGACTTTACTAAATAGTCTTCATGTTTGTATTCATATGTGTTTATATGATATATTTAGCTTCTAAACATGTACATTCACACTCACGAAAGCCTTGTTTTAATGAATGCCATGATGCATTACTCAGCAGGCCGAACTGCTGCCAAGGAATGCATTTGTAATTTCATGCTTAACCATACAGTCTGCATGTTTGTGTTTATTATAGCATAATAACTGACACATATGGCTACTAAAAGTGAACATTTACGTATAGGTCTTTTATTTTAACTGGCGGTCTTTAGCAGTAGACTACAGAGGGTATGCAAATATTGGAAGCATTACAACAAAACAAAAAATTGCATGTAGATTGTGGCATATGTAATGACACTTTTTTTCTTTTTACATGTATACGTATCGGAGGAGTGAACTAGCGCTTGTAAAATGGACTCTACAGATATAGATATAGAATATAATAGACTATCTAACCTCATGTTAAAACAAGAGTTACATGCATTTGAGTTACATCCATGTGTGTGTGTTTAGAAGCGAAATGTGACAGTTATTATCTCATATGAACACACACATTTAAACTGTCTAGTTAAGTCTCAGTTTTGAGGGCTTGTTTTGTTATGAGTGATAACATGTATTTCTTGGCATGACAATGATTCAGCTTCAGTCTTATAAGCTACATTCAGGACTGCTATATTGAATCTAAGCAGTGGCAAACAATGTTTTCAGTCCATATTGTGCATGGAGGATAGTCTGTTCTGCTGCACCCAACACTGTGTCATTGAAATCTTTACCCGGGCCGGGGTGATGACCTAAATATAAAAGCAGATGCATGTTTGAGAGGGTTCACATGAGGAGGGACATGAATTCACTTTGACTGTGTCTTTCAGCTGTCCTCCTGTGAGAACACACTGTCAGGAGAGTGCACGCCTCACATTCCCCCTGTCAAAAAATAAGTAAGAATCGACTTGATCTTCTATATCTATGTGTGGTAATATATGAAAAATACAAAAAGTAGACATGTCTCTATTTGTTGTGCACATCCTACTTTTTCTATTTTGACACAAGCTTATTTAATGTGTCTGTCTTCTCAACTTATATATTCAAAACTCATATGAAGAATTGCAATGTGCCTATTTGCAAAACAGAAACGGACATTCACCTGGATTCATGCCTATTGTTGTGTTCATCCTAGAAATATGTGTGATGTATTAGGCTTAAAAATGTTTATATTAATTTAATTTTGTATAAGACTGACTGCCACAAACTATTTTTCTTACACAAACAGTTACCAAACCTTATTGTTGTGAAAATCAATTGGACCTACCAACATACTTTCATAATATCTTGTAACATCATTGTAGCATTTCTTTTTAAAAGTATCCGTAACTTGTTGTGACTAGTAAATTCATAGTTATTTTTTAAATTCATCATATGTTCCAATTTCTTCATTATGGATCATGAGAAAGCCTATGTTCCCGGAGAGAACCTACAGTAACACAGGGAGGACATGCAGACTGACAATGCACTGGGCTGGTACACTGCTTATGGTGGCTGTAGTCATTATTCTCAGTGACTTGATGTAAGCCACAGTCACTTTGTCCACAGCAGCCATGTTATTCAGTATTTATGAATGCCTCCAGATACAAGAGCACAAGGGTGATTCATTGAGTGTACAGTCTCTGAGCAGGTCCTGTCCATGCCATGATTGTGATTAATACACTGTAAACCAGGCAGAGAAGGGAGCCACAGTCTCACAAAAAGGTGGACCTTATGCCTAAAGACAATAATGCTTCAGGGAAATATTAAATACTCAAATGGGCCCTAAAAGAATATTTAGGATTGGTGCTAAAGGGTGGAAAAAGAGAAAATTAGAGATTAAAAAAAGAGTCCAGGGGCTGCGGTTGAGCTCAGTCAGTAGAGCGTGCCGGCCATATACAGAGCCTATTGTGCTTGTCCCGGCGTCGTAAGATCGAATCCAGCTCACAACAGTTTGACGAATGTCACTCCCCACTCTTCTCCCTGATTTCCTGTCAATCTACTGTCCTGTCAAATATAGCCAAATGGCCAACTAACATCTTTAAAAAAAAGAGTGCAGGATAAAAAAAAATAAAAATTAAAGAATTGTTTGCACTGCTTTATTATTTTTATTATTAGATATACATATTTCATAACCAATGGCTTGTAGATACAATTAGTATCTTTGGCCCTTATATCGCAACCAGACAGAATCCTTATCAAGCTTAATGACATAGTACTTACAACTGGTGGAGAATATCATAATCTTTTACTCTCATAACTCTACTCTCTTTGGGCACCAAAATTCTGAGAACTTGTTTTTTAATTGTAATAATATTTTCATGTTTGATATGCTCAAATTGATTTTTTTTTTGTCAAATCAAATGTATTAAAAGTTCAGCCATTACATTTTGGTTTGTACTTGCCAAACCAACCCCAAAGAAACCATAATTATCTACATAAGATATTAGATTCAGCCAATACACTTCAATCCAATATTAAGGAATATAAATTAAGGGTTAAATGGTCAGCCATACACTTCACAGGGGCCATACACTTTGTGACAGCAAATATTTCATATAACAGAATATATATATCAGATCGGGTCTTTCTCAGCTCCCTGACAGAGAAGCCACAGATCCATGCGTCTCCATGCTTGACAAGGTGTGATAATTGCATGTCTACATTACTGAATCATATCATTGGAAAGAAAATTGTGTCATTTGTCATTTTCACTGTCCTTCACCGGTGACTCACTTCAGACAGACAACTTATTCAGGTCGGATCAAAATCTCATAAATAAGCTTCTTAACATGTGAGACGACCAGACAGGAGATAAAAAGCAAGGTATTTGTGTATATATAATTATTAATAGACAAAGTCAATCGGTCAACAAGTTTAAATAACACCTCATTTTACTCACTACTTATTTTTGGGGCGGCAGTGGCGCAGTGGGTAAGCATTCGCCCTGAAACCAGAGGGTCGTCAGTTCGAATCCCTGCCTGAATACATACTGTTGTTATGTCCCTGGGCAAGACACTTAACCCGCTTTGCCTATGAATGAATGTGGTTGTGTGATTGGTGTCTGGTGGTGGTCGGAGGGGCTGTAGGCGCAAACTGGCAGCCACGCTTCCGTCAGTGTGCCCCAGGGCAGCTGTGGCTACATGAGTAGTTTACCATCACCAGTGTATGGAGTAAATGAGTAATGGAATTGTAAAGCGTCTTTGAGTGGCTATACAAAAACTAGACTCACGCTGTCGTACACGACAGCAAATGTATATCGGCGAAACGCCCCATGCGTCTACGCCCCTCCGAACACCAATCACATTCAACCATCAACCCCATTCATTAATGAGCAATGCGGGTTTAGTGTCTTGACAATATGCGCTGGGCAGGGATTCGAACCGGCAACCCTCCTGTTGTTGGGCGAATGCTTACCCTCTGTGTCACTGCTGCCCTGGATGTTTGTGAAGGATGCTTTTGCCAAATTTTTGTAAATTTCCCTAAAACTACATACTTCAGTCAGTCCCTAGGTGGCGCTATAAATAAATCCGGCAATTCGTTTTTGAGTTGTCGCGTACACACGGCCAATCTGCGGACGCGGACGAACATGATTCCATAATATCGCCAAACGCGATTCTCGCGTTTCGCCGATATAATGATGCATTGTTATTATTACTATATTCTCCCACACCCATGCTTCTGTTGCTGCTCACTTTTACAATACACACAGCCAATTAAACCACATTCAACTATTGATTTTATTAAAGATGTCCACACATTTACTAGCTATACCTGCAGCTAAGTACAAATTACCTGCAGTCAGAGGGATCAAAAGTACAAGACTTTAGCCCGCAGTGAAATCTATAACCCATCTCTAGTTCATTATTGAGTGAGGGAGGTGAGAGTTCTTCATAATCCTGAACCCTAATGAGATGATCCATTTAGTCATTCAGGTCCAGTCTATGCCACAGACCAGACACAGGCAGTTCTTATCGATGCCGCGGACTCTTCAGAAGGAGACTAAAAGAAATGGTGGCTTAAGTGGAAGTAATAAATGTATTAAATAGCAGTTTACTGTCACTAGAACTTTCAGTGTTGTTGAGTGTTTTCTCCATTAGGCTTCCTTTCAACTTCCATGGACTATTTAAGGTTGTATCAATGTGAAATAGTCCATGGTAGTTGAATGCACATCATTTCTAGTTGGACTAATCTACTTAAGTAAACTAAGACAGAAAAAGGTTTTGCTTGTGATGACATCAGAAGTTGAGCACTGTTTTATTTTTTCACTGCATATTCTTTATCTTAATAAGGAGGGTGGGGGTTTGCATATCCTAAGGTTTGCTACTTGCTCTTGAATCTCTTGAATCTTGCTGGGTTTAATGTATTTGTCAACTAACTTTTTTTTTTGAGTTGTCATCTTGTCTTATCAAATTTTAAATATACTAGTGCTACTGTCATAAACGTTGATGCTACAATGTATTTTTACTGAAGTTATGTCTTTAACTATGTTTTTTTTAACAGTGACAAAATTATAAGCAAGGCGAGACAAGGCAGGTTTATTTGTATAGGACAATTCATACATAATGCAATTCAATGTGCTCAACAGAAATAAATTGATTGACAATAGACAGTAGTGCAATGCCTAATTCATTTGACTATTTTACTCAATAATGTTTATTAAAGTACTTTTTATTTGATCTGATTACACACATTTTGAGTAGCCTATTTCTTTCACCAAAATAGTAATAAAAAATACATTACAAACTTTATACCCTCACATTTTGGTTTCTGCAGTCCTGTACCAGTTGTCTGATTGAGCCCTCGTTCTGTCTGTCTGGTGTAATTGAGTATTGATATTTTTGTTTGTTGTACGTTCAGTTTCTTCTCAATCTTTACACCCTCCCTCTCTGCTGTATTTGATCAATTACTGTAAAGCTGCATGTGATGGGATCAATTAATCAAAGGTGCACTGAGGCCAAACAGACACATCCTCAACCACCTCTTCCTCTTAAACACACACTTTATACATTCATGGACAACCTCTTTTGTGATCTTCTTGGTTGGCTTGCTCGTTGCTGAAGAGGTAAGAAGCCACCACGCATGAAATTGCAGTTTATAATTGTTTTGATTGACTGTTTGAGAGACTAAAGTCTAGCCACAAGGTTAGCTTTAGGGCCAGTCCGAAGCCAGGATAAATGCAGAGGAGGTTAGCACTGTGGGAGGCCTCTTGCACAAAAAGCCCATTAAACTGAACCAACTTCACATTCTATAAATTGTCAATTTTTTATTGTTGTTAACGATGTTGTGCATGTGTTTTCTAAAATTTATATAGAAATTTCTTAAAACTGACTATCTGACCCTGGCATTTGATATAAGTTGTCTTGGCTTGTCATTAACACTAGCCAACAAGCCAAATGCAGGTCCATTTGAATTGTAGCTAGTAGGAATTTATTTGTACCAGCCACTCCAGTTGGATTCTACTCATGCCATGTAGTTTACTTTTAAAGAATACTAGTCACAATGGACAATGAACAAAAAAGTTAATAGAGGCCTGAAGCAAAACTCATACTCTTGGTCCAAGTGGTAACATACAAAGTAGGGATGCACCGATCCGATCACGTGATCGGAAATCGGATCGGTGCCCGATCACGTGGTTTCAGACTCGATCGGAATCGGTCGTTACCTCCCGATCAGGACTCGGATATATATATATTTCTCAGATCTAGTTAAATATATAGTTATGCCCTCTTTTTCCCCTCCTCCCGCTGACGCACAGACCACATTCACATCTCCGCTCTGAGGGCACAGACAGACAGCGAACACACACTCTTCACATCCCGCTCTGTTTACAGCACATACTGTAGCCTAGGTCAGAACAGAGACGCACAGGTTTTTCTAACCTACCAAAACACACATTAAGCTACACTGCTAACTCTGTCACCGGAGTAAATGAAAACAGAAACGAAAGAGGACGCTTTTGACAGAACTTACTGCGCAACGGGAATGTATCCACACTTCTGTCTTCATCAAATCACTGTCCTAAATCCTAAACATGTCCCAGAGTCAAGGAAACAGCTGTATATCCCGTATTTTGACGTCTTTCTGCAGTAACTTGCTTTCTGTGTAGCGCTTGTATCCAGCACCATGCATTTCAGCCCCAACATCGGCACTCTTAATTAAGATTGACGTCTGTCAATTGAGCATGAGTTGGAAGCTTGCAACAGTGTCCCACAGTAGCTCATGTTAGCAATAGTGAGTTATACAGGGCTAGAGGGTTTTTAAAAATAAAACAATTAAAAATGAATGATCAGTAGGTCTGTACTCTCTCAAAATTTAATCAACAGGCACTACTTTATTTATTTATTGATGATCATTACAGTCTTAATCCACTGAGAATAACTTTTAAAAAGTTACATCACAGTGTTAAATGATAAAATAAAGTGAATAAAATAATCCTAGGTCCTTCTTTATTTTCAAAATGTACTATAGAAGTATCGGATCGGGACTCGGCCGATACTTAAAATCAAATGACTCGGAATCGAATCGGGGGCAAAAAACCTGATCGGTGCATCCCTAATACAAAGTCAGATCTGATGTTGCTATAGAGGCCAGTGAGGGAACCATTTTAAGTTTTACAAATGACATATTTTACACCATAAAGGGGGTTAGATTTTAATGATTGTTTTATTGTTGTTTGTTTTATTTAAGAAACTTGGCAAAGTTGCCAAAGGCTGGGTTTAGAGTTGCCATTTAGAAGGCCTAGAAGACGACCAAAGAAGATTTACAAATATAGAAAACGTTGGGTGAGAGAAGAAGTTGCTGAGGATTGGGTTGCATATAGGCAGATGATTTGTTGTCTTGAATGAGAACACCCAAAAGGGAAAATATATTCTAAACCAATTGTATGTTATAAAATTAGGACTCCAACGCCAGAAGTCACTTTGTAGCCCCACTATAAAGACCTATGCACCATTTGAGTCACTCTTTTCACATGAAGCCCCTCCAGCTGCTGTGGGCCTAATCACTGTCACTGCTGTATTTCTCACCCCATTGCCTTCTGCCTATTTCTGATCATTATTCTTCACCAGTCTTATGCTAATATACACCAATTGCTCGCCTCTTGAACTAATTAAACCATTTTTTTTTTTTGCTTAGCGCTTACAAAGGGCTTTACTGTACTCCCTCCTCCTCCTACCACCTGTTTGTATTCAAGTCCTTTTGTTAACAGCTCAGCACTTTGTCCCATCTTTTTAAAGTTTCTGTCCTCTCATCCTCTTTGTCGATTTTTTTAACTTTCTGGCCTCACACAAATGAATAATAAATGGAGCATCATGGGGATTGCTCTTTCAGATGAGCAGCTGCGTTTTGTGACTCAGATGTCCTAAATTTCACTCGACTTGTGTAAAAAAAGAGTGTGACAAAGTTTGGAGAAAGATTAGTGATGGATGGTTTGTTGAAATACAAATATCACAAAGTTAAAGTTTGTATATTGAACACTTTAGTTTGGAGTTGGTGTTAATGTAGAATATGCAAGCATCTGACATTGTTTTTCCTTAAAGTGGCAGGAAAGAAATTGGTCAAGTCTGGCCTCAAAAATATTTGTATAATTTCATTCATAGCACTGTATATAGTTGTGGTTACTCCATTCACTGCTAAATAGTGAATAAGGGATACATAGAGCTTTTGTGCAGATGTTTCCTAAAACAAGAAATTAAAAAAACTAAACCGAGCTTCATATTTGCTATTTGACCTTGTTCTATAATCTAAAATATGTATTATGTTCATACATTATTATTTTAGATTTTTTTTTCTCCTGGCCAGGAACAACAAATCAGAATTTCTGGGTTACCACTTTGACCAATAGTATTGGTGTGCCTGTGATTTGATTGTGCGGTAAAGGTAGATAAGGAACTAAAGTTAAACCACAAACTCTGATATGATATTGCTGTAAAATCCAAAAAGGTGCTTAAGCAAAGTGAAGAAATTATATTAAAGAAATCATAATCATCTATAAACTTAAGTCAGGTTTAAGCTAATCCAAGTCATTTGTACTCAATTTTGTTACATAACTGAGCAACATATTTGTATACCAATCTATCTATCAATACCACATCTATTACAAATAACATTTAGCATGGAATCATTATCTCTTATGCATGAATTACTTTTTTTTTTTAAATTACCATGGCCATTATTTTAGGAAGGTGTCGATATATTACTTTTAGTCCTTTCTAAGAATACAATACATCTACGTCAATGTGCTTATTGCAACAGTTTCACAACATACGCCTTACTTTACAATACAGTGAAAAAAAGTTAACTCCTTGAATAAAACTGTTTTATGTAAAAGTTAGAATCTTGGCGTTGCTCTTTTGCAGATTGTCATGTCATTCAAATCCACTCCGTCCAAAAAAACCTCACATCCAGCACTTTTCTGTAGAATCCATGTGACCTTGAACGCTTGGCTCGGGCTGCTCCCTGGTGCTGAATTTTAATTTGAACAATCTTATCAAACTCTAGCCCTTGCAGCGTGTTTTGGCCTTGTGTGATGTGAGGGAAACAGAGCAGAAGTGAAGTTTCTGTCACAACCAAGGTTTCTGTCAAAGTGCATGCTCGTCCAGTTAGCTTGGCACAGTGCTCGGGGTGGCTCCTTACACAATACATCGCTCAGTGTAGTGTTTTTAGCTGTTTTTTTTTCAAAGCACAATACCCTTAAGTAATGATGGAGTAAATGGAGGCAAATTGGCGCGCTCTGAAGAGACGTTGAGTTACTTAGACATGTTTGACGAGCGCAGTGCATTTTAATATTGCATTCACATTAGCCCTAAAAGCTTTTTAAGGGAATGATTATTTTGAGTTACCAAGAATTAGGGCTAAACTTATAACCCGGTTTGCAAGACTTTTTGGGACTTGGAAAAACTCTCTTTATAAAGAATGGGTTTAGTGATAGTTGAGCAATTACAGGTATTACAGAGGATGTTTGCAACAGTTCTAAGCTACTGTGACTTAATGTCACACTCACTTCATAAGTTACTTGCCGATAAAACTATGACATGAGTGCAACCATTAGGATCCAAATTTAACAAAAGTGTATCAATAATGATTTTGGTATAATTCTTTTCTCTGCTCCTCTTCATAGACTACATCATTTCATTTGCATTTTATTTGCTTTTCTTTGTCAGCCATTGTTCAAGTTAACACCAGAACTAAGAGCACATAAATTTCTTATTCCAACCAATAAAAGAAAAAGCTTGTGTAAATTTGTAAACATCTGAAGAAGTTTTTGTCAACTGCTTAATTCATTAAATAATAGTTAATTACACGTTTTTAAACACTTTGTTACTACTAAAGGGATGAGCTATTCCAAAGTTTTGCTGGTACTTTATACATTGAAAAACTGGACAGAATTCAATATTGCAACCTACATATAATCAAATAACACACAATATGACATAATAAGAGGAGGGATTGAGGATATATGGATGAAAGGCGGAAGTTAGAGCAGCCAGGAAGTCTAGAGGAAACCTGGAAATATGGATGTAATGAAAGAGGGCATAAAGTTTGTTGGTGTGAGAGAAGTTGCAGAGATAAGGTTACATTTTTGCTGATAATTTTCTGACAATTTTGATTTTTTTTTTACTTTTATATTTGTCCACTCTCAATCTATTTTCTTCATTTACAAAGTCCTACTGTATGGCTGACAGAGCTCATATGGGTTTACATACTTAGCCTGAATGACAGACTGTGTTATTGTCAAGCCGCATCACCCCAGAGACACTCCTCACTTGATTCCCTCAGAAAGTCATTAGGATTTTTGAAAGTCAATCTTTTTATTTCTCGCATATACATATATCACAGCAAACTATTTTGTCAGTGGGGAACAGTGTGTTTTAACAATCCCAGGTAATTAAAATAGACTGTTTATCTTTTTCTATCTTTGTTCTGCTCAGGTTCAAAGCCACCATATGGTCTTCTTGTGTCTTTTGTTTTGCCATGTATTTATTTGGTGACTTTGAATCTCATGTTGTTAAAAATATCTTAGTCTTAAAGGACATTACCTAGGTTTTAGTGATGCTTTAGCCAGTTTTAATAAATACTGAGATAGCTTGAGTCAATTTAAGCCTCTGAACAACAACCATTTTCTTGCACATTCAATGAATATAGCCATTTTTTTGCCAACCATTTCTACCAATATTTTTATGTTTATTTGATAGGAAGATGTACATACAATAAACAAATATTATCCAGTCAAAATAATCTGATGCCTTATCACAGTTTTTATGGTTAATTTGCAACTTTAACCATTTATATTAAGTTAAATGAATTAACATATGCATATCTTAGAACAATGTTAGTAAGCCAGATGGAACCCTCAATAACACAGGGAGAATATGCACACCCCCACCCTCTTTTTTAGCTTGCAAGTCTGAACATGCAATTATGGCGACTTTCATGTTTACCACTGACTTAATGTATCTCATAAATTATATATATTTTCAATGTAGACTTTTCACACTCCCACATCCCTGTATGGCCACACGGGAACTAAACTGACACACTCCCAGTCTGAGAGGTGCTGTCAAGTCAAGGTTACTGGGGCAAAGGTGCCATAAAATAGAGTTAGAAGGAAGAAAAAGTAATAAAAAAGTAAAGCATGTTAGATTGAGATGCTGAGAGCTGCCTGCCTCAGTTATGCGACTATTCCCACTTGGGCAGTTGGTATTAAATTTTACGTCTGTTAAAATATGAATGCGCTCTTATTGGTTTTGTTTCCAGGCTTCAGATATAAAGGCTTATTTGATCATAGAGAGAAAATCTATTACAGACCCTTATCTGCAGAACTATACCTTTTTTGTTTGAAAATACCCACAGTGCAATGGCAAATTATCACTCCAGGCATTTCACAGGGGAGTGACATTAAATAGAGGTTGTCAAAAAATATAGTTTGAAAGATTACTGAGAATATGTTTATGCCAGGGCTGAAACTATTAGTAATGGATAATCATTAACTGGAGTATAGAGATTCTAAAACAATTGATTTAATGGGAAAAAAGGTTTTACAGCCCATACAGAGCATTAATAAAGGCAGAACTGTACAACTATATATACTTTTTGCAGTTTAAATGAAATATCCTCTTGGTATATAAATATGCTCTATCCAGAAGTCCTCAG
>JAVQKG010032306.1:0-18793 GCA_036025885.1 Hypseleotris bucephala
TAGTTATTTGTTATTAAATGCATATGTATGCACGTTCTCTATATATAGAATTTGTTATGCCAGTGTTTGAAGTATCTTTAAGTGCTCTTGAGTGAATTTGCCCTATATGCTTACAACTAAAGTAAATACAGAACAATTAACTTTTTGTTTTTGAGTTTATTTTGCTTTCATCTTCAAATATCAAAGTGTAAAAAATCACTTTACCTTTAAAAAGAATTTTTATAAATAACATTTCAACAAATTACAATAAGTAACAAGAATATTTAATCTATTCCAAAAAATAAATAAGTAAAGTTAAGATACATCTAGTTAAGAGTAACATAACTATTCAACGCAATCCTGCACACCATGTCAAGTTTTGTCAAAATGTAAAAAACACAATGAATCAACAGTTACACAATATAAAAACACTTGAGGAGAAACTATCTACAAATGTGCACTCCCCTGTACCAGGGAATATTATGCATTTAAGGTGCCTAAATCGCACTGTGCAAAAGACGTGTCTACTGTATGTAGCCATCTATCCACTGAAATAAGCTGCCAAGACAATATGTTCTGCGTCACATATTAATGCTGAGCTACTATTAACATAAGCAAACCTTTACACAGCAATGAATTCAAGTCACCAGGAAGTTTGACAACACTAATGATGACTAACTGTGAATGTGAGCAAAAAGCAAATCTACCATATCCGACACACGTGAGGCTCGGGCCACGTCAATAGCCGTCTGACCACTAGTGTTTACGTGCTTCAAGTCAGACCGGGGCGCTAAAAACTCCACCACATCTCGATGGCCTTCGCGAATAGCAATGTGTATCGGCAAGGCCCCATTATTGTCTGGGACGTTTACCGAAGCTCCATACTCCACAAGAACCTGCAGTGTGTCCAGAAAACCAGTACGAGCCGCATCATGTACTGGTGCTATTCCATGTTTGTCCTGAAGATTAGGGTTTGCGCCTTTTTGTAACAGTAAACTGGCAATCTTGGGGTTCCCCATCATCATGACCTGTGGACAGCACCAAAAGAGAGATAAAGTACTAAGCTTACAAGTGAAACATCTGTGTCCAATAATATAACATACATTTTTATAGTTGTCTACAAAAACATTTAAATATCAACACAATAATGATTGATTGAGTAATTACATATTGTAATTATTATATAATTACCAGTCTTTGATTAGCCTACAGATGCAGAAAACAGAGCAGTTAGGCCAACAAATAGGTAGGCCTATGTATCAATTCCCCATCAAACATCAAATAATTAAAAATATTCAGCTGTTCTACATTTAGCCAATGGTTTATTGCTATGTTGTTTTACGGTTTTAAAACTCATATAATGCTCATTTATGAAGCCTTTTATTCACATTTTCACCATCATCATCTTATTTGTGAACCTCAAAGTGCCATGCAGTTTTGTGTATGTTGTTGGTCATGTGCTTCTATTTTTACACAATTGTTATGACCAGTAATAGTGATGAAATAGCAAAATAAAAGATGATCCGTACCTGTAGAGCAGTCCTGCTAAATTCATTGCGAGTATCAGGATGTACCCGGCATTCGTCCAGCATCCTCTGCACTTCGCTGGTGTTTCCTTTGGCTGCCGCCGCCGTCAAAGCTTTACCGGCATCCATCTGGCTAAGGACCATTCTTCGCTGTTCAGCGGCACCATGGAGAATATATAAAATATGTAAAGGTTAAAGTAATGTCTGGACGTCTTGAACGAGCAGTAATTGTGCAAAGTGGTGGAGAATAAAAATAAGCTAAATTCCGCTATCGTAAACTGCCGGTTGACGCCATGTTACCGGAGAAAGCTAAAACTAGCGGAATGCTATCGTCTCGTTTATGTTGACAGCAGACAGAATACTGTTTATGTCTCGCCCAAAAGAATTACTCACATCTCGTATATTAGACTTATGACAAAAGCACTGTTTAGCTAATGTTATTGAGGAGCCTAGACTTTTTGGGCATACCTTCTGACTTTCTTGGTGTTCGCGACGTCGCCCAGCTCTGTGAATCGTTATTCCAACAAGACGGTATTTTTTAAAATAAAACCACAAAGGCAAAGTTTATAAACATTAGAAACAACATTTGCGCGCTGAGATCTCCGCCGTAGTGTCTCTGCACCAGCACATACAAACACTCGAGAGTACTGCCGCTGTCCAATCACAGCACGGCTTAGGGGCGAGTCATTTCCTTATATGGTGAAATGGGCGGAGTTACACCTTGGTCTCTACACTATCACTGTGGCAACAGCAGGACTCCACCAATCAGAACCCGCAGCGAAGAAAGCGGGCGATTCGTATACGTTGATGTCTTCAAAGGAGCTCATTCACATTTCTGACCTCTGTGTAGCTCTCCTAGACCAAACCAAAGCTGGAAAAAGGCGGGTGTCGATTTCATTTTGGGCGGAATTTAGTGACGTGTGAGGGCAGAAGAATTATTACAACATTGAGGAAACAGCTTTTATGGTTAAACACACAGTGAAACACTAAAAATAACAAAAGTCACAAATAATTAATAGTTACAATAATTTTGAAATTTTCTTTGTCAGAATTTATACATTATATTAAAATCACATTGCAAACAATACATAACAGTTACAGAAAATAAATCAGTCAAAAGAAATATGAAGACATCCATTTTGTGCTTTAGAGATCATCTAGCTCTGTAAAGTTACACATTGGTCCTCAATTGATAATCTAAAAAGAACAGAAGGTACCAATGTTATTAATGTAGTGTTGTTGTTGTTATTATTATGATTATGATTATGATTATTATTATTAATAATAATAATAATATTAATATTATTGTTAATAATAATAATAATAATAATCATAATAATAATACTAATAATAGGCTTTTATGATCCTACCTCCACTTTGTGTGATGTAACGGACCCATGGTAAAGCTTGATAGCCACTCTTTTCTATAATCTTCATATATCTGACCTATTTATAAAAAATAAACAGTGCCACATTTTCATTACAGTACAATTTGTGGTTAATCGTGAGCAAATAGGTAATCCACAGTTATGCACGACTATAGCCTACCTACCTGTATTCCAGACACTGTAAAGTATGGAATTTCAAATTTCACTGTAATAGGAGGCTTGCCTTCCATCTCATCATTCTCCACACTGGGAAGGCCGAAATGAGCTCTCATTAGAAACTCTTTTCCTCCCTAAAATAAAAAGGTGACTTTAATACAGATCAATTTAGATGACATCTCGGGACCAAAATGTTATAGAAAATCTCAAATGCATGTGTCATATTTGCACTATACTTACAGGAAAGGACTTGATGGTCCACACCACCAAATTCTTCTCAGGCACATATTTGGCATTTCCCGTGCTGGTTTTAAATTTGGGTGAATCAGCATCACTAGGAACTGGGACCCGGACCTCCACATTATTTGCCACAGACTGTTTTTTAAACTGCCCCTTTGCCTGTAAAAACAGTACATGAAGTATGTTATACAGTGCATCGGGAACCTTTATTACATATTTCTATCTACATGATTCGTATAATACTATAATATGCTGAGTATACCTTGACCATGATTTCCACTCTGCTGTGAGAGAACTTCTCAATGACGGATTCAATCCATATCAGTGGCTTCACCTACAACAATAATGAGAACATGTCATATTAGATCATGCATCACAGAACAACCATGTGTGATCAGGTTTGAAGTAAACAAACATGAGTATTGATGCGGTAGGACATTAGTTCAGACTCTCCATCTGGAGGAATGAAAGAAATTGTCCGATCACTCTCAAAACGTGAGAGCCGAACACACTGATGGAACTTAACATCCTCCATCACCACAGTCTTTCCCTTGTCACCTGAATACAAAACACAACATCAGAAATATACTGTAAAAATACTATAAGATTGTCAATTGAAGGTGTGAGGCTGCTACATACGTCCAGTCAAGGCAAAAAGCACTCTATCATTGAGTCCCAGACGTAGCTCAGGCATCCCAGACAACATAGTCTTCAGCTTAATGCTGCCTACAATGTCACTGCTCATTACACTCCCGTTTGCATTTACCTACAAACAAAATTCATGTAATAAACTTAAAACAATTAGATGCAGTAGAAGTATAATATATATGGCGCAGTGGGTAAGGTGTTCGCTCTGCAACCAGAGGGTAGTCGGTTCGAATCCCTGCCTGAGCGTATACTGTCGTTGGGTCTCTTGGCAAGACACTTAACCCAAAATTGCCTACGAATGACTGTGTTACTGTATGACTAGTGGTCAGGAGCAGCCGTAGGCGCAAAATGGCCGCCACTGAGTATGACTGGGAGTGAATGAATAATGCAGGAAAATTGTAAAAGCAACTTTGAGTGTCTAGAAAAGCGCTATATAAGACTAATGCATTATTATTATTAAAACTATTAGATGCAGTAGAAGTATAATATATATATATCATCTGTAAGTTACTAAATGTATCTAGATTACAGTTTTATGTACACGTGATATTTTCATCATTAATACTCACCAGTACATTGATGGATTCAATTACATCAATAAAAACTTCATTCTTCTTGTATTTAATACCCTCTGACCTCCACGAGACTGCGTTGGTGACAGTGGTTGGGACTTTGCTCTTCGCTACCTCAAGTTTTGCTCCTTCCTGTGTAATGTATCTGCAAAAGTCACACAAAAACACATTTTATGATAGTTCATAACAGCTCATAATAAGTCTGTGTGTGTGGCAACGTTAAACATCATACTCACTCCTGTAAGATTTTGCTGTCTGTGGTCTGTGGGAAGCCAAAATCCATCAGCTCATCCAGTAGCTCATACACAACCACGAAATTGTCCTGGATACTCTCCTCCTCAAGCTCTTTAAAGTACTCGGTGAACACCTGTTAACCATTGTACAGTATGTCTGAATTATTGGATTATTAACAAATACTTACTCAACAATAAATTATGTTATATAGACAAACATACCTCAACAAGCTTGTAGAGAAATGAATACACAAGGGAAGCATTTGAGTTTTTGTTTGTTGTGGCCACCACTACATGCACGGTTAATTAAGGTACACTGCACACTATTGTCTTGTAGTAATTAATATAGGCCAACACATAATTAATAAATACACAAATGTTGCATAGAGGAAAATATTAATCACAAGATGAAAAGATACAGTAAAGGTTGGTGTGTTTGATCCACATAAAGTGAACACTTCCATGTGATAGTACAGGACAGAGGAGCCCCTCTTCTTCATGCTGCATGAGCAAAGGCATGAAGTGGTCTATCTCTGCCATGTCCACATCTCCTTTGTAGTTCCGGCATATTAGCACCTGCATAAAAAAAGAGAAATAATACAATTGTTAGAATGCCTTATTCCGTTACATGAAACAATTTGATTATAAAAACAAAAACAAAAAAACAACAACAATGGGCTATAATTCAAGTTGGCATGTAGTTCGGGGAATAAAGACATTTGACAAGTATAATAGGCTACACATTAAAACAAAAGTTTCAGAGAAGCCAACCCAGATCACTTGGATGGATATGTGACGATGGACATTTATATAATGGAAAAGATAACTATTAATATAAGTATTAATGTACAAACTGGGTAGCCTATGTTTGTCTCATAATGGGCCTAATGGGTTCAACTGGCCAATATGACACTCCAGTATTTTCTAGTACTGTAGCATACAATAAATAAGCTTGTATGTGCTTTGGTGTGTCCATCAGTGATTGTATATATTTAAAAAATCACCAACAGATAAATAAAAAAGCATTTCTGTAACACCGGAAGTAAGAGGGGAAATGGCCAATGAATGAACGCGCCGCACCTAGCTGTTTAATCTTTAACAACACTGTCATTAAAGTTTAAAATTCAGTAAACATCTACAAGATACTACTACGACTGCAACAAAAGGCAACAAAAGGTAAAAAAAAACAAGAATTCAAAAGCAGATTCTTCGTGTAGCCTATCGTGTGTGACCACTGTATCTCACCTTTCCTTTTAGATCCAGCACAAAAATAGCGGAGGCGGACATTGTTTGTTTGTATTAAAGTGACCCAAGAGTCAAGTCTAATCCTAACCGAACAATAATCACTTCGGCCGGAACTTTCAAAGCTAATATGTCGTATATCCGTCCAAACTAGAGAAATTCATCTGGGTAAGGTGTTCGTGGACTCCACGGCGTCTTTTCCTGGAGCTATCGTGACGTCATCGCGTGCAGGTAAAACATTCACAGAGGACAGCACCTGAACTGTGGCGTAATGCTCACTTCTGCCACTACAGGGAGGCAGAGATACAGAAATCAGGAGGAGGCAGTTTACCACCAATTTTTCAGGAATTAATAGAAGTGCAGACTAGATTTAGCCAAACTGTTGCTGGAAAAAGCCTAGTAAGACAGACTAATTATTTTACATTTTAAAGAAGGCATTTTTATGCTCTGCATCAAACTCACCCACTGATCACATGCTTTGGGGCCGTCTTAATCCATAATCCAAAGAGGCCCCTCTATGTGATAGCCTATACTAATATGATCCAGACCAGATCTCATGTAGATACATAATGTTTATTTTAGCAAAAAATAGTTAATGGCATATCAAACAAAAGTTTGAAGAAATAAATCATATTGTACAACCTTGCATAACTAGCCCATTCACTGCCCAAGGACTCGAGGGTCTAGTTTCAGGGTCGCAGAGGCCGAGCTCAGAATGATGCATAGAAATAAACAGATATCAGAGAAAGCTTAGAGATACACCCAGTAAATAATTCCTAATACAGGGCATCCTCCAGCAGAGATACGGGATGTCTGAGTTTTACCATGATCTACACTCTTGTATTCACACAAGTGTAGGAGCTGTAGCCACCGCATTATCGTGTCTGTTTGCATCCTCGGGCCACCTGCAATGAGAGACTCTCTTCAGTTTGTTTGGTCTCATGTTGTCATGCATGGACCTAAGAGTCTATTGTTGTTACCTTATCAAGGGGACAGTTTGGTAACCTGACAGGGGAATATCTATTCTCTATCCGCCATCTCCATTGGCAATTAGGTAATAAAGCCACTCCTCTTTTGCTTACGTCTCAGTGGTGTGAGATGCAACTCCACCTTTAAGTTGACATCTGGCCAATGGGATGATGTTGTGCTAATGTAAATAGTGAGGTGAGCAGAGAAGGCAGGTGACAGACAGCATTGCAATACAGGTGTCTTGTGTCATTCAGGTCCGGGGAGTATCATCCATTTCCTCATGGGGGATAGCTCATTAGCATACTATGGTACTTGGGGTGGTGAGAACAGCATCCCTACAAAATTCTTTAAAATGTAATTATTTTAAACTATATTTAACTGTAAAAAGAATATAAATACAAAAGCATATTTTCATGTATGATACTCGTGGAGGTGGAGTCATTTTTTATTGGAATGTGTGCAATCCTGTCACACAACATGCCACAACTTCCTAGTAGAGAAGCTTGTGATTGTTTATGATGGTTCATTGATGTCAAATATTTTGTTGTGAAAATCAGCAGATATAACTAGTACAACCTTTCAAGCAGATAAGGGTGTAAAATATATCTCATGTCCTTGAAGCACTACAAAACAGGGCCTGAGCTTATTGAGCCCAAACTATGGTGAAAAACATTCAGATACACATATTCACACATTCAGTCATGAACCAACCAGTCTAAATAAACAAACATACATACATACAAATAAACCATTTATTTGCAAAAAAAGAACAAGCATAAACCAGCAGGTTGAATGGGTATGTGTACATTCAAGGTAACGTAAATAAATATTGTGAAACAGGTATTGCTGAAATGGATTGTGTTGCATTGAAAGAGCAGTATAGTAACATATTGTTTCAATGAATAGCAGCACAACCCTGGAGCAGTAACAAAAGACTGGTGAACTAAAAATAGTGCAACAAAAACCGTTGGACTGGTAGTTATTGTCTTAAACAAATGATGATCCTGCTTGCATTACAGCAAGAACACAAAAAACAAATCTCTCAATAAATAACAAAAATATATTTACAAAATCGCCTGATTAGAATGTACAAATATAAAAAGGCCAAAATCTGAAAGCAAGTTTACAAACTATATACAGTATTTACACATCAAAAAAAGAACAGCAAACATTATCTTAATATATTATTCAGTATGTTTCTTCAGATATAACTTATTCTTCATTTTGGTCCAAGCAGCAGCTTTTCATTCACAATGTAAACAACAGGTTTACCCCTCTCTCTACATTAAACAGGCATTACAAAAGCCACCCAATATGAGTAAATCCTGGCTCGCCCCCTTAACATTGGTTTATACAGATAGTTCAGGTAGCTAGGCTCAATAAGGCATATATATAATTTCCTGAATGTAGCATTGATGGAAGGCACACAACAGTAAAACATAAGGCTTTTCAAGAACGAGTGTGACAGAACATGTTATCATCTCAAACAACTTCAAAACAAACTTATGAGAACATCTTCATTTTAAACAAAATTATACTTCCTGTTTCTCTGCTTCATAAAACGCCTGAGGGTTTTTTTCCAGCTCTTTTCGGTTTAGACTTGGACGGGACAGTACAGACATCAGAAACATAAGCCACAGAATGAGGTCACAGTGGTGGGAAAATCTAAGCAGCAGCAGTAGAAGCAAATGGCTTTGTTTCTTCATATGTATCCACCGTTTTCCAATCATGCAATATCCATGTCTTCCATACTCAGCATTTGCCTCTGTAAAATATGTACAACTGAATGAGCAGCTATTCAAAACACACTTAAAACATGTTTATAATCAGGTCACATGACAATACCTCAGGATAGACGTAGCCTTGGGAGCTGTTTCGGCAAATGTGTACCTCGTCCTCGGTGGTTTTCTGGTACACGGGGTTGACAAAGTGGATGGTGTTGGTGTTTTTCAGACGCCAGTTTCTCCAAAGCAAAACGGCTCCAAAGATTAGCACCGTCAAGATCACTACAAAAAAAAAAAAAACAGGCTTAACTTTTTCTGGTTTGAATATGATTAATATGATATTGACTGGAAAGGTCATGTTGGGAAACTTACATATGGGCACAACAATGTATAATGCAACTGAATGGGATGAATTGTCTTCAGTGGGCTCCTGGGCTCCTGCCAACCTGTTATTCACTGGCAAAGCAAAGGATACAAACTTTAAAAACTTTGCTCAATAATGTAAAATAGGTAATATGTCATAATTATTATTTTACTTTAGTCCCTACCCTGACTTTTACAGACTATTGTAGACATACTTTACATTATAGTATGTAAAGTATGTCTACATTTTAACATTTTATTATTATAGCGTATGGACTACATCTTTAAATCACTCTATAATATTTTGCTAAATCTAAGCAGCATCTTGTACCTTGGGCAGTGGCAATCGGCTCTGGTGTTGTTGAGGTTGTAGATTTAGGTGTAACTTTGGTTGTAGTAGTAGTTGTAGTGGTTGGTGTCTTCGTAGTTTGAGGTTTTGGTGCTTCTGTTTTGGGGACTTGAGGTGGTGGTGGGGCAGTGGTTGCGGCAGGAGGGTCAATTGAACCTGTAAAACATTAAGCAAAAATATGTTAGCGATTGAGATAAACTAGTGGAGTGTTTTATTATTAACAGGGCTGTATGATGTACCTCCAACACACTTCCTCATATCATCCCCCATGGTCATGTGATCGGGACAGGCACATGTGTATTGGGGGGAGCCGCTGGTAATGCGAGGGGCGGGTAGACAGAAAAACTCACAGCCGCCGTTGAGACTGTCGCTTGTTAGGCACCAGTTTATACCTATAGAAAAGAGGCATGGATGTTATAAGATAAGTTTTTTTACGGGATGCTAATGCTATCAAGTTCACACGAAAAGAAAATGGTATTTGCAAATCATTTTGAGTTAAAAAAGTTAAGTAGCAAGAAACAACTGGCTGAACATTAACCCAAGAATGATAATTGTTTTTTGAGCTTAATACGCCAAAAGATTTGATCTTATCTATTTACTACTTGTTGGTATCCAGTTAACATATCCTTAAAGCTGCAGTACCTGATATTTTTACTTTGTATTTGAGCAAAATAATTACACAGTCAATAGCACAGCATAACAGAAATCATCTGAGAAAAAACCCTCTGTGGGCTTTAGAGGTGAGACACTTGTTTTAACCAATCACACACTTTCACAGTACAGGAGCTCTCACATTGGTTGAAACATTGTTTATTTGTCAAGAACTAGAATCTGTTAGGAATAATGTGAGGGAGCTGATGTTTTATTTCAAGATATGTGAGACAGTGACAGAATGTTATGCTCGAGGGAAAGGGAAAATGGGAGTCCATCATTCAAACTTTCAAAATAGAGTTTTTTTGTTGTTTTGTTGTTTTTTTTGCAACTTTAAACCAAGCATACGTACCTTTGGGCTGCTTGAGATCATGAAACACCACAACGTCTTCAGGATGGTCCAGGTCTTTGGCCAGTTCAGTAATGTCCCCACCGGTCAGACGATTGGCACTGAACACTGCACTGTTTCCTGTGTCAGTCCAAAATACTTTCTCCTACAAACAAATGCAGCCATACAATTTAGTGTTGATCACTTATACTTAGATTTACATGATAATAAAGTGTAGATTAAACATTTTATCTCAAGTAATGATAAATATGTTGTTTCTATCTAATTAATAAGAAGCACCTAGTGTTCTGAATTGGACAGCATCATAGTAGTAAGGGCATAGTTTTGTCTCAACTGGAAATATATTTATACATAGACAAACGTTTTACCTCGAAAACAGCAAGAGACAGTGGATGCGAGAGCTGCTTCTCATCAAAAATAATAGTGCGCCTAGATCCTCCATCTACATCCACACTGGACAATGTGTGCATCTTGGAGTCCACCCAGTACAAGCGCTGGTTAACCATGTCTGTTCAGAAACAACATAAAACACGTGAGCTAATGATGCAAGTTAATTGTACATATATCATTCTAAAGATGTGGTTGTAATTACCAAGAGTGATGCCATTGGGCCACATTATGTTGTCTGTCACTATGGCTCCGCGATCGGCTCCATTTAACCCACTCTTCTCAATTTTAGCCTCCTCGCCCCAGTCTGTCCAGTACATGAAGCTACGAAGAGCAACACAAACGAAAGCTTTAATTTCTGTCTAATTATTGATTATTAAAATTTTACTTTTGTCATTCATGTGTCTGTTTAATTTGAACTGATTTCTTGGGTAAAGAATGGGTGATAGGAATGTGTAGGTTGAAATGTGTAAATGTGCAAATATCGCATTCAATAAAAAAAACACACACACAAATGACTAACCATCACTGGATTAAATACAACATTATTCTTCAAAGCTCTCTAACCATACTCACTTATTAACAGGATCCACTGTGATGGCTCTTGGTTTCTCCAGATTTTCAGAGATCAAGGTCTTTCTTTTTTGTCCATCCATCGTTGCCACGGAGACTGTCTTTAAAACACTGTCAGTCCAGTAAATGTTTCCATGTATCCAGTCCACTGCAATCCCCTCTGGAGCCTCAACTCCACTGCCAATGACCACAGCGTGGGTAGAGGAGTCTCCAGCAGTCTTTATGTTTGCACTGTTGGATAAAAATAAAGGAGAAATGAATTTGATTTGAGTCACTATTTTAGTATGTATTCAGAAACTATGGTCCTGGGGTGTCCAAACTATGGCTCGGGGTCCAAATGCAGCTCACAGAGAAATGTTTACCTCTCAATTGCCTTTTTATCACACTCTACATAATACAATTAACATAAAGCATCCAGTGTGTAACAATATATCTCTTTTCTGGATGGTTATATTAGTCTATGGACTATAAGTGAAAAAATGGGCCAGAACATGCAGCATGTGGCCAAAAACAGATACAACCAAATGGGACTTTTGGTGGAGTGAAATTGGCCCTCAATGAAAAAAGTCTGGACACCTCTGCTATAGTCATTGGGGTCACAAAACATAACTTTTTTTACCTGAATATTTTCTTCAGAGAAAGGTCAGACCAGAAGATCCTCTTGTGTGGTATATCAACATCCAAAGCAACTGCATTCTTGAGTTGAGGGATTAGACGCACATACTCACTGCGGTCCACTGCCATCATCCTCAGCTCATGTCTGTTTGTAAAGTACAGCATAGGAGCAGTTCCTGGAGAGCAAAAATGAAAAAAAAAATGAATTGTTAATTTTGACAATGACGTGTGGTATGAATAGTCCAACAAAAAGTACAAAGTGGTACTACCTGACGCAGCTTTGCATGTATTGGTTGCAGGGTCAATCTGGTATCCTTCCTTACAGTCACACTTGTAGCTACCAAGTAGGTTGATGCAGATTTGACTGCACCTGTCTGGCATTGCACATTCATTGATATCTGTAAGGGTGAAATAGATAGATAGATTAGATACAAATCACAATATTATGAACTATTTCTTTTACTTTTCTGGCTCCATACCTTCACACGTCTTCTTGTCCGACTTTAGAGTGTACCCAACTGGACAGGAGCAGTTGAAGCCAAGAGGCATATTGTTGCATACGTGAGAGCAGCCACCATTGTTAGTCAAGCATTCATTTTTGCCTATGGAAACCAACAAAACCATTTTTATTTATTACATTCTAGTAGCGTAGTTGATGATTCAGGTCACAAATGTTTATAAGAACTTTCAAACTTAATACATTTCTTATACTCACACTCTCTGAGGGGCTCATCGGACGAATCACTGCAGTCTTTCTTTGTGTCACACACCCTGTCCATGCTAATACACTCTCCACTACCACACTTAAACTTGGTGGGACCCTCACAGTCATTTTCTGTGGGCAACATTACAGCTTTGTTACACTTCAATTTAACACCAACCACTTTCTGCCCAATATCAAAATGTAGTTTGAAAAAAAAAATCACCTTTCTTACATCCAGCCTCATCACTATGGTCTCTGCAGTCGAACACGCCGTTGCACTGACGACTGCCGTGAATACAAGTGCCATCATTACACTGGAACTGATCAGGGAGACAAGTGGGGCGAGCTACAAGAAAGGCATTTATAAGTTAAATTGGTAAAATAGGATTAAAAATGTAAAAACAATATAATTAAAACTTTTAGTGATGTTTTTTGCCCAAAAATAAAAGACTATAATGACCTTTATATTCGTCTAAAACTATACAACAGAATGCACCTCTTTCACTTTGTATTAAAAAAAATATTAAAATAATTACAATGAAATTAAAATGAAAAAATGGTTTCCATTTTAAAGTAAGAAGTTGGCACAGTGCAGTGCATCCAAATCACATCATACTAATTTTTACACATCTTTTGCATATTAAATGGTACATTAAAATACATGGGATTTTGCATGAACACAAAAATATTCAAAATATATAAAAATTCAAATTCTTGTTAATCAAAATCACAAATATATCTGTAAAATGAAGACATATACAGTAAACTCAGCACTTACTGCAGTTGACCTCATCTGAATGGTCATCACAGTCCGGACTATTGTCACAATGCCACATGTTGTGAATGCACTGGCCACTGGCACACTGAAACTGATGGGGGCCGCACTGGGGCTGCTTTTTGTCTGGCTCTTGTCCGGCGCAGGTTTGGGGCCACTCATCTGAGCCATCTGCACAGTCGGGATCTCCGTCACATTTCCACAGCGCTGGGACACACACTGAGTTGTTGCACTGGAAGGAGTTTGGGCTACAAGTGGGTTTGGGGCAGGACAGCTCATCAGAACCGTCGGAGCAATCGGCGTCTTTATCACAAACAAAAGCTTTGGAGATGCACTGGCCGTTTGTGCACTGAAACTCAGTGTCTTTGCATTTTTTGGTAGCTGTGGATGAGAAAGCAGAGAAGAAACATATATTAAGTCAATGTTACTCCTCTATTTAGCAGCAATAATAAAGCATTAATAAATATGTAATTAACAATAATTTTATGAATAAGCCATACAGATACTTAATTAACATTCATGTTCAAATTTGCTAACAACATAAAAAAACATAACATTGGAATTCAACATTAATCAGAGTAACTAAATTGTGTGTTTTAATGTAGAAGTAATGTTTTGTCAATTAAAAAAAAAAAAGGGTAATTACTGCGCTTAGCTAATGCTTAATAGTGTGTGGTTATTATAAAGTTAGAATTAAAAAAAGCATTGTAGTATTCTCTTGAAATCTGCACTGCAAATTCTGTATTGTATTATATTCATACTATTTTGGCCGGTGTTTGTTTTGTGTCGCTGAACCACTGTGACCAAGCAGTTTCTTTTGTGGTTTGATAAAGTTCCTCAGTATACCTAACTGTAAAGTTGTATTGACTATATACTTACTGCAGTTCTTCTCGTCTGCTCCATTCTTACAGTCAGCTTTGCCATCACAGTGCCAGCCTCCTGGGATACACTGGTTTGTTGGAAGGCCGCAGTTAAACTCAGATGGCTGACATGATTTTGTTTCTGTGGTAAAAAAAAAATTGAGTCAAGAAACATGTACCATAAAATTGAGCACTCATTTAGTACGCATAAGCAGAAGTTGTGTGCATGTTTAGGATGCATTTTCATCAATTATGTGAAAAAACAACATTCTAACAAAGGATGCAGTGATATGAAATTCTACGCTAATATTTCAATGTATTAGTGTGGCTGATTTAAAATTATATCTGGATTTTGCAAACTTATTATGGCAGGCATGTTTTCATTGTTTTGATTTAAATGAAAAGTAACTAACAGTAAATTATAGAAAAAACTGCTTTTAAATGTATTTATTAATCTATATTAATCTATCAAATTTAGATTTTTGGCCACTGAGCCTGATGTCTGCTAGCTTTTCTTTGTATCGCTGAATCAAAACTGGCGTCTGAAATGATCCTTTCTGTCATTCATATAGACAGATACCAGTAAACCTTGTGAATATTGTTGAGCCTGTCTATCGCTAATTTAAACTGTTATAATCAATGCAGTTTTGCATTTACTATAAGCACTCACCACATGCGTCTGGTTGCTCATCTGTGTCGTCTCCACAGTCGTTAGATCCATCACAGATCCACCTGCGCGTGATACACCTCCCATTAGCGCACGTAAACTGATTATCTTGACAGGCTGCATCTGTGAACAATACAAAGTACACAGCATTGACAACTCATTATTGATCGTTTCTGTACTCGTCACATTTTACATAACAAGCTTTTAATGAAAATTCCCCATCACTGCTCGGATTACACTTGGCTATTCATGAATGGTCTCCAGTAACGTAAGCCAATGTTGACACACAAACCCGCTGGCCTTGAAGGGTTAATATTCGACTGAAAATTACACACAGAACGAGAATTACAATCGATATCCACAGTGTGAAAACAGAGATAACACTGTTTGGTTCCCCACAGGAACTAAAATGAGTCATGTTTAAAATATCAATATACAGGTGGTACTTATGCACAGTGGTATCTTACACAAAGACATTTTGTTACGCTCATCATTATGTGTTAATCATACACATATATACAATGGAGAAAATATTCACCACATTGTACCTAACACTGTAAAAAGATATATGCCAAATTAGTTAAATAAGTAATTGTAACTTCATTTTATAATTTGTTTTGAGATAATATTATGAATTAAAACTTCAACTTACACAAAATGTTGTGAGAGTTATAGACATAGTATTTCATGCATAGCTGTGAGCTTGACTTTTTTTTTTTTACCACTTTGTATTTTGTGGGGTGTGCCTCTGACCTTTTGACAGTCGCACCTTAGTGACCATACCAGCTAAGTAAAACAACACATGGACTATTGGCTAATATGTAAAGAGGAACAAGTTCGCCCTGAGACTGGCTCTGCGGGAGATGACAGTGCAGCCTGTTGAGCTGGTTCATGCCATGTGCCAACACCTGAGCATTGTCTTGTGATGTATTTGACCTGAAGCCCGGGGACATGACAGACTATCACTTTAAGACAATAGCATGGGAGGAGTTGTACAATCACACCACCGGTTTCTGATTGGTCCCAGAGTGGCATTCCTCATAGCAGCATCACCACAGTGACCCATAGGTATACTACTGTGGACAGAAACTGAAACAGTTGTGAGGTCTGCAGGCCTCTTTGAACCGGCTGTGGCGACATGGTGGAAGCTGCTTGATTGCGAAAGTGACTTGGTTTTCACTCTGAACATTTTCGCAATATTGTTAATGATAGAGGTCACATCTTTGTGTAAACTCAAAAAACCCCAGACTGGCATAAGCACACTTGATGAGTAAGACATACATTAGGTTCCAGTAATAGACTTTCCAAAGCGCACTCCCAGATGTTTCTGATGGTGCAGGCTAGTGAAGAAATGAACAAAATATGCCCACCTTTTGGGGCTTTCCACTTTTCTTTGAGGTGATGTTTATTTGTTTTAGAAGGCAGAATTAGAAAAAAAAAGTAGCTTAACCACTACTGGTACTTTGTGACCTTTAGAGTCAAGAGCCCTGGTGTTTCTTAAATCAGCTTATTAAAATGGGTCAAAATGTATGTTGCAACTGTATATGAATTAGCAAAAAAGATTATGTCTGGGCTGAGCCAGCTGATATCACCGCATTACTATAGAACTGCCTAAGCCTTTACAAACACTTTGATTTGTTTGATTAAAAAATACCAACAGAGATTTGCTGTTGTGATGCTATGCTGTGATCCTATTTGTTAAGTATTTCTGGTATTTTGTCATTTATATTTTTTTAATAGTATTGTGTGAGCAATACTAATAAAAAGCAATCAGTTCTCCTTTGGAAGTGGTTAATGGAGTATAAAGAACATTAAGTTTTTAAATATGCCTGTCCATCCCATCATCACTGCATGACTCTGCTGCTCACTGACAATTGTCTTTTCATGAAACATGAGGCATATGGGAGTGTTTGTTGACTCGGACATACAGTCCTGTTAATATATAACCAGGGTGTACAAAAGTCTCTTTTATGAGACAATAAAATCACATGTAAAACAACCTAAATGTATCTAACTTTAATTTACAGGAAAGAGGAATTACAGTTTATGGTATAGACATTTCAATAATAATAATCATTTGGGAATTGGAGATTGAGTCCTATAAATACATTTGTTGCACATTTTTATTATGCTACATCAGTATACAGGCTTTTTATTTTGTTCATTGTGGTCACATTTTGGATATTTGCACAGTAGACTAAAACATTTGCAATAAGTGGACAATTATCGCGGTGACTTAAAGACATTTCAGCTCAACTGGCTTTTGAAGATTTTAAGAGGATTAGCAAGGGTGGTCTGTAAGTTAATTCCCACCACACTCAGTGTTGGATTTTTAGATTATTATAGTCATTTGGCCTATTTGTGCTACTTTTTTGCTTTAAGCTCCAGTTTTCTGACCAACTTTGAGCGGTTACTATTGTTATCATTTTGGCATCCTATCTGCCACAGAGAAGATGCATTTTGGCCACACCCATGTCACTGACAGCCACCGATTCCTGCTTTCATTTCACCGAAACTTGACGCTCCCCCCACCCCACAGCATCTCATTGGCTGCTTCAGATGCCTGTCTCGGTAACCAAGCAATCACAATCCGGTGCGCAGATTCAATTCATATGTAGGAAATGGCAAATCCAGTTACCTAGAATTGTAACTTACTATTCCACCGCGTAGATTATTGTTATTTTAACCGAAAATGTCCTTACGCTGGTTTACTTTTACAACTTTGAACATGGCGCATATGAACACAAGATCTATCAACTAGCGCAGCCGAGTGAAGGCCTATTGAAACACATCTTTAAAAATGCGAAATGAAAGCATACAGTTTTTTACCTGCTCTAGTCACACTCTGAATCAGCATCATTGCGCAGCACCACAGGGACAGCGTGCCAAGCCATCTCCACATCCCAAACATGGTGCTTCTGGGTGCCAGAAATTCAGCAGAGGCAAAACTAGGTGAAGTAATAAAGCCGCAGGAGTAGCCTACCACGACGTATCAAACCCGAGTGTCAACACAATTTACAAGGTCCAAGGCACATATGAGCGTTTTCATAGTGAGGCTGACAGAAGGGCGGTGCTAAAACAGTGGTCTGATATTTTAAATGAGATGGAAACCGTGCGTCGCCAAAAGGGAGGGGTTATGTTGCTTAGTATTAGCCAATGCGTATCCTTCCGGCTCTTTACTATCTTCCCTAAAAAAGGTGAAGCGTCGATAAAGTAAAAAACTGATAAAAAAGAATAGCCTACAACATAAGGCTAGTCATCGCTGTTCCATCATAAGCGCGCATATGAAACCTCACGCAGCAGTGCCCACGCCTGGAAACACACGATGCTCGCGGCTGTGCAAATCAATTAGGCCTATAATATCAAAGGATGACACTTCAATTGTTACCTACAAAACCACACAGACTGGCATCTAAATGTGCAATGTTTACCTGGAATTAACTTTTAGGAGGCTACTTTGTACGTACTTAGTTCTATTAGTTTGTTTGACATTCTTGTTATCAGAATTAGTGGAACTAGTGGCTTATTACCGACACCAGGAGGTTATGTGATCGCCGGCGTTGGCGTGTGTGCGTGCGTGCGTGCGTGTCTGTGATCAAGATAACTCAAAAACTACTGCACGGATTAGGATGAAGCTTTCAGGCATGGTCAGGACTTGTTTAAGGACGAAGTGATTAAAATTGGGTACATCTGCGATGAATATTAATAAAGTTATTAATTAATTAAGCTTAAACTTTTAAATGCTTTAACTCAAACAGTTTTTGCCAGATCTACTTCTAACTTTCTGGGCAGTTACATATAATGAAGACGCACACATATGAAGA
>JAVQKG010032411.1:0-12180 GCA_036025885.1 Hypseleotris bucephala
ATTCATGTACCCTTATTATAAAGCGTTATCGAATCTTCTTGTTCCATGATGTTGCTATCTGTGTTGAATCCAGCTACAATAGATCACAACCCTGTGTGTTGTGCCAGTTCCAAGCCTGATTAAATAAAGAAGGTTGCATTATTTAGTGAGGACATCTAATGCAAAACTTATATGCCAAATCAATATGCACTCTAGAGAACAGATGAGCTGTGTTGACACAAAAAAGGATATGCCAATAAAAATAATAAGATTAGATTAGATTTTTAAGATTAGATTTTTGTGTTTTGTTTGATGTAATGATAATATTGAGGTCATGGTGCCACTTATCTTTGACTTGTCTTCTCACTGTTGTCTTTTTTGTGTAATAGACAGCACTCTGGCACAGTCATAAAATATCTATAATACTAATGCCAAAATAGCAACTTCTTGTGTAGATGGATGGATTGGGAGATGTGTGATGGAGCAAAATGAGCAAAAAGAGAATGAATGTCGGCACCCACCGGTCCCCTGTGGCCCCGCTGCAGCCCGCTCACTAAAATGCGTGCCAGACAAATAGCTCTGGCTGGCAGCGCGCAGTGAAAGCAGCAAGTAAAACCTATGAGTGCAGGAATAGCTGTTCTCTGTAGCCACTTGGCCTTATGTTGCACATATGGGACTGTTGTATGTGTACATATGAGTCAATTTTTATTATGGTCTCCCAGAGTCTCCCCTGAACTTTGTCATCTCATGCTGCACACACCAGAGACCCAGCGCCTGGTCTTATGCACTATGATTACAGAGCACTTATTGTGGAGTCTTCTGTCTTAACTCACCCCTGGGTGCCAGTCCCTTTGTGCATGTACCTCTAAAGCCCAAGGCCCTTCTTTTTTAAATAAAAGTAAAAGAAGCACTGATTTTTAAAGGCGCTTCTTCTTCACCAAAACGCTTGATGATCAAAAGTTCAAGGAGGCAAGAAAAACTGCGCACTTAAAAGCAGTGTCAACACCCCATGGCCTTCTGGGTATTCAGAAAAGAACCATCAAATGTAAAAATACAACTTTGTAATAAGAATATTTTTGACTGTATAACTGTTCAAACGCTTTCTCGTGCACACTTAGCCAAATAGCTATTTTTTTGCAGTTTTAGTAAATAACATTTTTAATATAACACTCGATAAACAGTGACAGTAATATCAGGGTGCACTGTCAGGAAAGATCAGTGCACCTTATGTATTCCGTAAGTTCACTAAGTTTATTAAATCTGTTCTTGGCTTGCCAGGAGTTCAAAGCCACAAAAAGCCTCATAAATGTTACTAATCTAACATACCTGCTTTGAAAGTCTTCAAAGCTATAACACTGACAGCTGTGCAGGCATAATGCTGTTCCACAAATAATAAAAAAAAAATGTTTTTCTCATTTCTCACAAATCTTGATGTATAAACGACTGTCTACAAATAGACAGTTGAAAAGTTAAAGACAGTTTATCTGTTTGCTAAAATTGTAATGTTTTTATACACAAAAAGTCCATGTCAAATTCTTGTTTATAGTGAATGCCTGGTTCTCACACATTCTGGAATGAACCAAAACTTAGTTGGCGAAAGAGGGAATTAAAAAAGTTTATTCAGCTTTTGATAGCATCAGTTAGTCGGCAGGAAGGCTCATGCCCCATGCTAGCACTGTAAACAAATCTTTGTTATTGTTTTGTCAGCTGAATGTGTCTATCACCGCTGGAGAACTCTAGCATAGGCTCATTAGGCTTAATGGAGCCGCACTGGAATGCAAGCAAAACATCCCAAAGAAAGTCAAGTCAATCTAGTGCATCCTCAGACTGGGAGGCCATGTTAGTTTTGGGTTGTTAAGAGTCCCATGTGACGGGGTCAGACAGCGGGACGTCCCAGTGGGGAATGAGGCAGAAGACGGGGATGGAGGAAAGCAAGGAGCACAAGGATCAGGAGGAGAACCGGTTTATCTAGGCAGGAGAAGTGGGACACAGGAAGAGAGGCACAGATGTGAGCCAGTCCCCTTGGGCCACCACCGGGACAAGATACAGTGAGGTATATCTGAGCAGAGCACTGTAGGTGGAAGCAGCTGACAGCACGGCCATGAATCACAGAGATGCAGGGGTGAGAGAGTCGTTAGTGCATCACAGGCATAGGAACCAAGTTAAGATTAATTCTACTGGTACATAAGTGGAAAGGTCAAGAAAATGTTGACAAAACTTTAAGTCTTATCCCTAATAGCCATATGTATAGAAAAACAATTTATCATTTAAAATAGCCAAAAAACTGATAATGACAGAACTACTTTTTTCAATAGTGACACATAGGGAGTAGTGCTTTTCAATAAACTGCAAAATTCCCATACTTATTCTACTAAATATTATCATTATTTCTGAATAGCATGGATACATAACATGCCACATTTCTAGTGACACTGAAACATCACCTGTCTGTCGCTCTAAGCCGTCATGGGGACTGCTGTCAGTGATTGCACTACACTGAGCTCTTGTCTCTGCTCTAACTCTATATTAAGCCCAGGTCCATGTGAATAAGGCCTGTGCAGCCTGTCACTCACACAGCCATGGCAAAAACTCAAGAAAGGACAAAAGTTGAAGCAAAGAGTGGCATTAAAAGTAAAGACAAGTTCAGATGAAAAGAACAAGCCAGCTGAGTATCCTCCATCTCTGAGTGGTTTGTTTGTATTGCAGCCGGATGGACTGTAGCTGTGGACCAAAGCATACTTTCTCTACCCTTTGAGATTTAGTGTTTGTTTGTTTTTTTAAGTTTGACCTGTGTGCTCTATTGTTTTGAGTTGTGAAGTGTTGATCTAGCAACAGTGAGATATTTTTATTGACTGATTATTATTGGCACTTACCCTTTGGTCTTCACAAGCAAATGGTTGTGTCGAACCCATGATAAATTTGTTTGTCTCACCTAATAATAACACAAAACACCTAATTTCCTCTGTATAACCCACCTTCACCAAAATTCAACCCTAAAGTTTAAACACAATTTATAAATGTTGACTTCTACTTGTTAATAATTCAGAATTTAACAATTATGAATTTGATAACTACAATTTTCCCCCCTGTACCTAACACATGTTTGCCTTCAAGCTTTTTCCTGCTGAATGCCATTGCACAGCACTCTCTTCTTTCATTTCCTGTCTCAGTTGGCTACTATCTCAGCAGCAAAACGTCAGTAAAAAGTTTCATAAAAGATAGGTTGTGAATGAATGAATTCATTCTAAAATGTATATCTGTTTGGTATTTATTGCTATTTTGTATGGATTTAATAATACAACATTTTGTGAGTCTTACAATAACATGCATGAATCTGTCCAAAAGGAAACCTAGTGACCTGTACTAAGAAGACTTGGAGCTGTAGTTGAGTTGGAGAAGGTGAATAGACAAAGGCGGGCTGGCGTGAGTGTTGAGCTGGCACACATGTCACTCCTAACATCTGTCTGCTGCTGTCCCGGGAGCAGACACATGGTCCACAGAGCGGCCCGCAGCGCTCTGGCCCGGGTCGACTCTCATCCCTGCCTATGAATGACAAGTACAGCATGGCTCCCCACTGCCACCAGAAGACACATCCAAATCCTGCATCACATGTGTGTGGTGCACAAACAGCTCTCAGTGCTAACAATGAGACTACATGTTCAAACTGCACTATGTAACTTTATAAGTTCCTTTCCTCTTTTTCAGAAACTTCTGTCACCATAAAATATACAAGATTCAATTAATCTTGTATACAGCAAGTTTAAAGTAAAGTATTAAAGTAAAATTAAAGTATTCACTTGCAAGGTTTCAGCTGTCTATTTATAAGAGGAATCTCTTTGCTGTACATAATTAGCTCAAAGCATGGCTGTAATTGATTGCGTTATATGCCAGCATGTGATTGGCCCAAATATATATGCATATTTAATAGTAATTAAAGTGTCTGTTAACTTAAAGACTGGCAGTCCAAACAACACTCAATTTTTTTGTGTTTAGTAATACTCAGGCTGGCCATTTTGATCAGTAGTTGTGGTATCCAGCTAGCACGACGTCACCAATGTGTGACTGTGGGGAGTGTAAAGATCTCTGTCTTTATTATTAATTTTTGATAACACTCATGCTATAAATCTATCTGACCCTCTTATCAAGTACATGGAATTAGTCGTTTCTGTACCGTCATCAAAGCTGTTGAGTCCTTTTTCATTGTTCAGTAAAAATGCATGAAAAATGAACCAAACACATTGATCCGTTGTCGGACTCATGTAGCAGCAGGTTGCTGTGACTCAGGCTCTCATGTTTTGGCGAAGTGTGCATTGCCAAGATATTAGCTCTTAGTCACCAGCTCTCACAACACCACGCACACCATTAGTCACTGATGGGAACACATTGAGAGCACAGGGAGAGCAGGAAATATGGGAAGTGTTTCTAAATACATTTTTTATCTCAGGCTGACATTGCTTTATTTTTCAGCGTTCCAATACAAAACACAAAAACGTAACATCGTGTTTAGTGAAGAAACAACATTGTCCGAAGCCAGTGTGTTTATTTGGTTTGGCCTGTGTGCTGAGGGACTGCGGACACTAGACAGAGCAGATGTTGTTGAGTTCACGTGTTGGACAGACTGGTTGGGCCTAGTGAGCTTCTAGCTGTTTGCTTTATTTTTCTTCTAAAACTCCTTTGTCCCTTTGTGGAAAGAAAAAAAAAATCCAGTGAGTCATTTCCGACATTGTATTTTCCAAAGAATTCCGGCCATCTTATTTTCAGAGAGCTCCAAAATCTCTCTATTGCACCTTCTGCCTGTGCACATTTCCCACTAAGTTGTCTATGTCTATATCCTGTCTTTCTTTGTCAAGTTGCTTACAATTCTCTTTGTGTTTCAGCAATGACTGTCAAAATATGAACAGCAAAAATTAAATTTGTCACTGTTGTTTGGCGCCTGTCCCTTTGTCTGGTCTACAAAAATTCCCTTTTCTATACCTTTTCAGTTTGTCTATATATTTGCTTTAGCTGCCACTGTCTGTGGCTCCAGAGATGGAAGCCTACTTGATACATCTGACAGTCTGTCCTTGTAGTTTCAAGTGTTAAATCAATAAGCAGGCCCTGCGTTGACCCCTTTCTGTCTGTGTCCTTACAGCATCCCGGGTTCAGCCGTGTGTGCGTTTGACATGGAGCAGCTGGCCTCTGTGTTTGAGGGACGCTTCAAGGAACAGAAATCACCCGAGTCCATTTGGACGCCTGTCCCAGATGAGCTGATCCCCAAACCCAGGTGAGAAATGATACAATGAATTTTTATCAGTTCAGCGTGTAGAGAAATAATAATATTCTATCTATAGCTGCAGTCAGGTAAGGCTTTTTAATTATGTGGTTAACCTTAAAGAGAAGAATGATTACTTTAGTTGGAGAAGCTGAACCGAGAAAGCTACTACAAGAGAAAGCTACTGATTCACTGCCGATCATGAGTACTGTGCATATGTTTTGGGTATGTAAGAAAGCTCAACATTAGCATTCAGTTGTGTCACAAAATGCAAAGTAACCAAAAAAAACATTTATTTTTTAACTGGATCTAGAATAGATGCAATATGTTTCCACTGTGACATAAGTTAATTTTCTTATCTTGTACCTAGAACCTTTTCACCTGTATTACTTCCACACACTTGAATTCTGCACCAGTTTTTATTGGCATGTGTAGACTGATAAATGCTGGAGTGAAGCTGTTCTTTAAATAGTTTGAAAGTGGACACAAGTGGATACATTTGCACAGAACTGTACACTGTAAACAATAACATTAAACTTACTATACTCAATAGCTTCATTTTAGTGGTTGTAAACTTCCAAACAGCTGGAATAGTGCACTGTCATCTGGGATCAGCTCAATGCAGAGCCGTGCTCCCCCTCTGGCCTTTATCATCCCTGAAGAACTGATATTTTGTATATTATGTAAATGTGGTTCATTTTATACACGTATTATACAGAACACTTAACATTTGAAACACTGAGATTCTTGCGTTCATTTAAATGGTCCACTGTCAATGTTTCTACTATATACTGTAACTGTACATATGAGGTAGAACAATGGTCACATGATCCTTTTGTTGAAGAAAGTAGAGGGTCTATAAATGAGCAAAAGAATAGTGTAGCTAATAAAATGCTATTGAACACTGTTTTTAATCGTTATTTGAGCTGGGGCAAACCATTTAGTTGAGAAAAATCTCAGGGTACACCATTGGCCTAAATGTGTTTCATATTATCCGTATTTATGATGACAATATACGTACACATTACTCAATTAGTACAAGAAAGTGGATTAATTTACCCAACTTGTTCCAAAATGATCTTTGAAATATTAGTATTTTGAGAAAAAAGAAGTGAAATTGAATAATTTCGCATGGCACACCTGGCAATCACCCGAGGCACAATTGTGTTTCCCGGCACACTGTAAAAATCGAGGTTATAGAACATTCTTCTGTATAATGCACACAAAATGTTTCATTTCTCTTGTCTGCGTCACCAAATTGGTGACACTACAATTGTAGTTTTCTATACTACTTTTTTTTTCATTTATAAAATACTTAATTTTAATTGAATTTCACAAGTTTGCTTATAGTATTTTATTATATTGAATTGATAGAAACTTATGACACAAATACAGGAAAATGACTGAATAATGAGAAGAAAAGTAGGTTGAAAATGTAATTCAGTGCAGTGTAATTCAGTTCAATGTACTCAATCAGGGCCAGACCTACTCACAGTATAACTGTGTGCAAATATATAACATAATAAAGTCCTTCATTGTTTAAAAAATCTATTGGTTTGTTCCATTGAACAGAAGCAGTATGTTCCAATGTGTAATATCTCCTGTCTAGACTGCTTAATGATGGATCTGTGCCTTTTAACCATATGAGATGCACTGGCCTTCCTACCTTCTGTATGCTGTGATTATAAAGAATGTGTTTTTTGTCCTCCAGGCCTGGTGGATGTGCCGTTCAGGGATCAAGGTTCAATTCGTCCAATGCGTTTCCTGATGAGATGCTTAACTTTGTCAAGACACACCCGCTGATGGATGAGGCAGTGCCATCGCTGGGACAGAGACCATGGATAGTCAGGACGATGGTCAGGTGGGACCTACACACATATGTTTAACAAAAGCTGCTATGTGATAAAGGTTGGTGTATTTGAAAGACTTCAATCTATGTGTTTAGGAATAGTCAGGAACATTTACTCTAATTAACGTGTATTGTCATTTTCATTCACACAAATTATTGTTGTAGCATTCAAGAGAAAATTCTGACTTTTTCCCAGAAAATTCACCATTAATTTGATATGACTAACATTGGCACCATGAATATTGACAAGAGAAAATTGGTCTAAAATGATTTAATTTGTTCATGCCTGATTGATTTTGTCACACTTAGAATACCCAATATTCAAAATAAGCACATTGAATTACAGTTCACACTACAAAAATAACAGTGATTTCAGACCAATGTGATCCTGCAATTATCCCCTCCTTATTAAACATGTTTATCCATGTTTCAGTTTGCTTCCATTTCTGTGTGTGTGTTTTTTTTATTTCATTTTTTGGCAGATTTTGTTGCACACGCCGACATAGCCAGAATTAGAAAGAGACTGTATATCCTAAATTATTGGACATGTTGACAACTCTTGTACAGTAGACCAACCATATTTCATAATCCATATCCAACATATCCAACATCTGATAGACTCTTTATTTCATACCATGATTTCAATATTAAAATATATCTTACTCAAATATTCATATGTACTGGACTGACCTACTGTATGTAACATAGGATGGGCAACTCCATAATAAAGTGACCCTGTTTTATGAATAGGGCCACTTTATATTGGAGTAGTTGTCATAATACTTATTTTATTTTAGTCCCTTTCCTGGCCTCTACAGCAACATCAAATCTGTCTGTGGGTTTGTACCTTTATGACTGTGATTTGATGTTCCTGTTGAGGACAAGGCAGATTATTCCTGTTAAAATCTGCTGTTATCGACATTAATCAGTTCTCGTTGAATAGGCATACTTTTTCAAAGTTTGCAACTTTAGCCCTAACTACATACCCTGCAAGCCCAAATTAAGATGTGCACTTCTTAATCCTACTGTACCCCATACATCCAGATAAAAAACAAGTACATATTGCATACAGAGGTGCATGGTGAGGCCAGGGGCTCCTTGTGGTTTGCCTGGTCGAGTGCATCAGGTTTGAAGCAGCTGCTATAGCACATCAAATCCCACACATCCACACTCTCTCTCTGTCTCTCTCTTGCTCCTCTGCCTCTGTTTCCCTGTCTTCCGTGCATCCCATATGGAGTCCCTCGGCCCAGCAGCCACCAGGGATTACAGGCTGAGGACGTATGTGGAATATTAAACACCTCAGCGCCATAGCTTCTCTTCTACTGTGTGCTACTCTCATATTGTCCCAACAGCAGCCCACTGATTTGACTGATATTATTAATGACCCAACTTCTGGCATAATTTGTTTATTATGCAAATGTAATGAATAGTTTCATCTGTGTGGATTTTATTTCATTCTGCAGTGACTCAAAAGAAAATGGCATATTGCGATTTAGATATAAAAGACACAAAATGCTATTTTATACTTCAACATTGTTTCTTATAGTGTACTTCAATCATAATCCAGGAGCTTGCAGGTGTGTCCCAGCAAAGTTTGTGTGCCAGTATTCCAAAATCCAAAATGATTCCTGGCAATTTATAGAAGCTCTGTGAAATATTAATGTTTTCTTTTCAATAATGTTTGTTTTGTCTGGAATGTATTTGTTAGTCTGTTTACAAGATTTTTGGCTTTATTGATAGGGGAGGACAGGGAGAAGAGCGGGGAGTGACATTTGGCAAACGGTATTGGAACTCACGATGCCAGGGCAAGCATTGAGCTAAAGTGAGTTAGACCATGGCCCAGATTAATTAAAAAAAGTTTGATTCTGACCTTAAAAATGGCAACAATGGGCTATGGAAGGGGTAGTCAGTTTCCTGTAGTTTAGTACAGGAACACAGGATGAGTAGACTATTAGTTAATACTTGATTTTATTTGAAATTTGAGGATCTATTGAGCACCATAACTTGGCCTGCAATCTCCTGCAAATGCTTTTAGTTTTTAAACAAACGCTTCATGCACACCACATGTCTTCTGTCACCACCTCCCCAGACACATCCATCAAAATCAATAGTTTATCAATATCAATTGTTTGTTACTATTCTTCAAATACTAAACACTGATGTGCTATCTTGCATTCTGTCAAGAGTAAATTGCCGGAGAAGATCTTTTTTGTGGCACATTTCAAAACTGTATTACAATCAATATGACAAATGCAACAAATTAAAAGCATGATGTAATTGGGCAACCTAATTATGAGATGTATATTTCTCTTACTATCCAGGTACCAGCTAAACAAGATTGTGGTGGACACAGAAGCAGGCCCACATAGAAACCGGACTGTGTTGTTTCTTGGTTCGAGCCGAGGGACCATTCTCAAGTTTCTGATCATGCCCAACCAGGACAACACCGTGACCAGCAACAGCATCTTCTTGGAGGAACTGGAAGGATTCAACCCAGAGAAGTAAGAAAACTAAACACACAGCCTATGGTTTTAAAAAGATAATATTTACAGAGCTTGAGAAATTACCTATAGGAAAGGGTTAAGTGTCATCTGGGGAGAGATATTGTTAGAAAAATAGACAAAGAGCTAAGAAAAACATGGCATGTCCTGGAAACGTGCCCCGAATAATGTGTAACCTATTCGAGCAAAAAGACATAATTATATGGGCATTGCAAATTTATGGACCCCATGCAGAGAATACAAAGAGGACACAAACAATGAAGAATGGGATTACAGCCTAATATTCATTATCAGCAGATCTGCAGAAAACTAATGAGCTGGCATGTACAGTAGCAAAGCATTGTGTGAAAATGTCATAAGTGAATGAAATGAAGATAAAATCACATTGTGTCTAATCTTGTCCGAAGCTGCTATGCTGGCTGAAAACGTGACCTTTTATGATTGGTGATAGAGTCCTACTTTAGATTCCTTCCCTCACAAATTAGCAATACTAGCAACACTTCTCTGGCCTCAGTGCTATACAAGCTATAAAGACACAATGTTTTGTTCTGTGAATTTTGAGTGTCATACAGGGGTTTGGATGGTAGATGGAACACAGCTTAATCCCACACAAACTGGTGGTAACGAAACCGTGGCTTCCATTCTGCACCTACAGCCCATGTGAACACAACCAAACATCAATCACACAACCACATTCATTCATAGGGTTAAGTGTCTAAGTGACACAACAACAGTAAGTGCTCAGGTGGGGATTCTAACCCACTGCGCCACTGCACATTGTGAGAAAGTGAAAAAACCCACTTAATAGGCCGATATAAACTTTTCATGTCTGTAAACATACTGACAGATGTGGACTGGTAATTCTCTTTCAATGCGTCCCATTGAGATAAGATTTCCATACTTGTTGGAGCTGCACAAAAACAAGGCAAAAGGTCACTTCTCCAACTAAACTACAGGAGCACTTTCATTACCAGAACCAAATCAAATGCTTGCTCGAGTATTTACTCCGGGTGAAATTGCAGCCGCAAAACCTGCTCACCAATTTGTGATTTGCCCCGCTCCGTTCGACAGAGTGACTGATAGTGATGGCGAGTGAAACGAGGGTAGAGCTCTGTGTGTGATGAATGGCCTGGTATGGAGCGGAGCCAGCGTTTGGGGTGTAATTTGGTGTGCAGTGTGAGCTCCCCAGGTGGTCAGTGACAGTCCAGCTATCCCAGCAGGAGCCCCGGCTAATCAGGACCAGGCCTTTTTGTGCTTTTGTAACCAGTGGTGGTGGTTGAAACTCCCCAATCGCACCTTCGCCTCACAGACCGACAAAGATGCTTCCAGATAGACCTCAGGGGAAGTTACTGCTGGGGCGCAAAGTAGTAATCCCTCACAGGTCACTGCTAGATAGAAATGACTGGGATTTGATTGGCCGCTGAGCCCTTTAATGGTTCAGAAACAAAGGATATATTGTGGACGCCCATTTGCAAAAACACTATAACAAGCTTTAATCTTTAAGCTATGTGGTAAATCCACACTTAATGATGTTTGTAAAGAGGCTGAAGTTGTGGCCTCAAAACAATCGGGATTTGTGACATCAGCAGAAATTTGGAGGGAAAAGTGAAGAGTTCTGGCTTTTAGTATCACAATGGCATTGGAAATGTAAATTCAAAGAATATTTTAAAACTCCAGTAATCTAAAATGTGTTTTGTGTTGGCTTCTTGGCTTATTGGTGTGAAACTGTGAAACAACTGTGAAACAAATTGGCTTTTGTATTGAACTGCTTCCTTAACTGTATTTTGTTAGCATTTTAATAAATATTGGATTTAATTTTATACCAAGCTGCTGCCACTTTATACAAACAGAATTTACAAAGTGGTTCAGAATAAAAGCACAGGGCTAACTATCTCCTCATACCACGCTTCAAATCTTTGATATCGGTTATCTTACCCCTCTAGGTTACGTATAATGCAGACCAGAATTATCATAGAAATGAAGCGTTATGAGGAAAATCATTGGGAGCCATGTTATTTATGTTCTAAGAGTATTTTTTTAAGTATTGGGCAGTCCAGTCTTACATACCTTTTAATAAAATTGGACTCCGATATTATCTTTACATAGACTAAGAACTTGTAATATGACTGTGAATGATCTATCTTCATCTACAAAGTACTTTTCACCTCTCTTTTTTGACACTTTGCCTTAATGCCTGTCTCTTACCACCTCATCATATTGTCTATAATTGCAGTGTTGTCTGAATGATGGATTCTTCTTAATGACTGTGTCATCATCATAAGACACATACAGCTGAAGCCCGAGTGCATGTATAAAAGGCATATATTCACATGTGAGGCTCTAAGTGCCAATTAGAAGTTATTCAGCTCCCAGGCTCTTTTAATAGTCAGCCAAGCGCCCAACCTCTCCAATCAGCATAGGGTCAAATGGTGTTTTTACTGTAACTGTGCTTTTACTTTTCCTTCTTCTGTTTTTTTACATTAAAAAAACTAGACCCAGGCTGTCGTAAACGACAGCAAATGTATATCGGCGGAACGCCCCATGCGTCTGCGTCAACTGCTATAACACCAACTGCCTTATGGCGGAGGAGGTGGTGGAAG
>JAVQKG010032554.1:0-12897 GCA_036025885.1 Hypseleotris bucephala
CAATGCAAATAGGACAAAATAATAGCTTCTTTTAGATAAGATTACACATTTAATTTTATTTATCTATCAATGCCACAACTACACTATCCGGAAGTGATCAGTAGAGCGAACGCAACAGATGAAAATCAACATGGTGTACACGCAGCACAGATGGGTATCAGTTGTTGAGGTTTTAAAGATTTGATACGTTCAGTTTGATATGCATTTATAACAGCATTTACGGAAAAAAGAACGAAACTCACGCTACGACCGCGCGCCATTTTGAATGTTTTGAAGAAGACATGATGACGCCATGCACGAGGCAAGAGTCTCGTCAGATCAACCAATCAGCGCGGCCGGTTTGTTTTAGCCCGATGCGAATCTCCGTGAAGGGGAGGGCCTCCAGACTGAGTCGCTCTTTATTGAATATATAGAGCACTCCAGTCTGGCGTGCCAGGCTAGTAACTGTGAGGAGCCATAATTGAAATTAAATTAATGGCATAGCCCTAATTCCTACATTGCATTCGAAATTTCAGATTTCAGACCCCAAAATATCCAATGAAAACACCTTTTAGTTAGCAGTTGTCAACCAAGGAAGGAAAATGTACTACTGCTACTACTGTATTGTTAATTTGCAGTTTTCAATAAACTTAACTGTTAAAAGCCTAGGAACAGGTGTTGTGAAATAACCAGTAGCCATGGCTAAAAACACTGTTATAGAGGCATCAGATTATATTGATACAATGATCTATGTTTATTGTAGATGTCCTTATTAAATAAACAATAAATAAGTCTTCACAGCCCCTCCCCCCATGCCTCTAAGCTGTGCAATGAACTACTTGAATGACCTCTGAATCAGAGAGGGTGCATCATAAAACCACACATTCTGCCCACTAGGTCCATCTGATGGGAAATGTGTTGTAAAAGACCTAAAATACATCGACTGTCTCTTTAACATGACACTGCTCAATCTGAGCAGAATGGAAGAATCAATTTATGTCAGTATCTGTCTTGTCATCAATCAAAGTTTGCACATTTGGATGTAGGAGTGAGCAATATATTAACAATTTAATATTATCTTTATGTATTATTACAGTAAAAATGACAGTGGAGACCACCAGAGTATAAAGAAATACACAGTAGCATGATTCAACTATCTTCCCTGAAGATCATTCTAACTTCACATCACAATACAGTCCTTAATCACCATATCACACAGTCCTACTTGGATGTACAGTATGTAGTAGGTGTGTTCTGCCACTACTGATGGTCATTTTCCACCTCCACAGAGAGAGAACTGAACTAATTGCCTTCAACAAGTTCCAACAATAGTTGCATGTTGTTTCATGTCCCTGGATGAACACACGAGTTCTGACATGTCACATGATGTGTTTGAGAGTAAAGGTTGTGCTGACATGACTTGTGGTGGAGGAGATACATTACTTTCCACACTTTTATGATTTGGAGTGGGAGTTAGCACTTACAGCACAGCACTGTGGGGAACGGACACAGAAAATGTGAGATTAAAAAACAGTGCCTTGAAAAGAGACTCAGAATCACTTCTGTTATGAAGGCTTTGTCTACATTGTCACACATTCATTAGTGCTTAACAAATAAAGTTCCCAATAGTTCAAATTAAGTTGTAATATAACCTTTCTGTCAAATTCAATTATAACAAAAAAAAGGTAATTATCAGTCATCAACAGCTTTTGTTAAACTGCTAAAGCCATTAGTGTGAGAGGAGTGGCATCTGTTTGTTGAAAAAAAGTTTCTCTGCAGAGACAGTAGGATCCACAGTAAAATCTATATTTCTAATTAAACTCGGTTGTAATCCATTACTATGTGGAGAACTAACAATGAAGAAAATGTGCTGCCATGACAGATGTGGACCTGTGACAGAAGGTGCTAAATGGGTCGACTCAAGAGCGTCCTTGAGTGGCTGGCCCAGAGCAGCTGATCTGTGGGAATCACTGACATCATTCTGAAGTGGAAAGTGCCACTGAATGGAACAAAACTAGCTCCTCCAGAGATAGTCCTGCTCACTGTGATCTAATTAGAGATTAAAAATAACAGCTATCTGCTCAATGAGTGTTCCTGCTTTTATGTCAACCCGTTTTCTCACCATACAATTAATACATCCATGTCATGACTTAGCTTAAGACAGAGGTGTCTGTGGCTGCCATAGTAAGTAAACGTGTATAATACTGGGGAGGGTGACACACTGTGGCTGCGTAAAAAAAGCGCCCAAGGCGTAGCAATCCCAATTTTCCCTGCTCTGTGCATAGTCATTCACTCTATAGTGTTTCAATAATGAATGCACCCTGATGTGCATGGATGCATGAGGAGACACACTGCTTCCGCTAACGCTGCATAAAAGAAGTGGAGAGCTAAATCTTAGCCACCAGCATATTGCTTTATAATAGTAAGATGAAACATGGAGACGTTTCTTAAGTCAGACATACTGTATAAGCTCTCTTTGAAAAGTTCTACTCAAATGACTCAAGCGCATCAGTTGTAAATGAGGACAGAGCCTTAAAGCAGAGATACTGAGCTCACATCCACTCACAGGGCTGTTCAGCAGGCTGTTTTCACTGAGCTGATATCACAGGAGCCCTGTCGTGCCCTGCTTCCAGCTCTCCCAAATAAGACATCCAGATAGAGTCAAAACAGTCCTCCTATCTGCAGCTGCATCAAAAAGCAATTCGGTTTTCTTTAGGAGCCAGCCAGGAAGGAAGAGGTAACGAATTTTGCCAAGAAAAGAAAAAGCCCTATGAGCTTCTGCAAAGACATTAAAACACCTGACTAATATATTATAAACAACTGAATATATTTATACCCACTGATTAAACTCTGTACTAAGCTGGTGCCGTAGTAGTAGAAACAGTGGAGTAAGACAAAAAGGTTGTTGGATGTTAAGCCCTTTCTCCAGAGGAATCTCCAGATCACAGAGCTGCCATTTTCTATTTTATCTGATGACTGACACACATTCATGTCTCAACTCAATTTAGTCTAGAGAAGAGAGGCAGGAGAAGCCCTTTGTGAAGAACTGGTCCATTGCTTCTATTGACCAAAGCGCTGGTGTGTCAGATTTCACCATTACCACGATGTCGTTTTGCACCGTTTGACCTTTGCCCTATCCTCACGACACCCTCGGCTCATCCTCTTCACTCTCACGGGCGCCATATGTTTTCTGGAAAGCACTAGTGTAATATGAGGATTTAGTGTGAGGCGAACTGTAGTAGACACACTGCTGTTGTTTCTTTAAGCCAAACAAACTGAAACAATAAGCTGGGCATTTAAGTGTTTACAAGAAGGTAGCACAAACGACCACAAAATAGTAATAGATGAACTACTTCAACTTGAACTAATTCAAGACATTTTCTTTTCAATAAAGCTTGGCTTGTTGGGAGAAACGGTCACACAAACCACACACACAATACTACAAACCTTGCTAAATTTGCTACATTAGAACTGCCAGCATTTAATGGCCCTTGCTTCTCAGATGTGTTTTATACAATATGTTGTGACATTGGTTACTGTAGTATAGTTGTGTGTTCCTCCTCCTGTCTAGAATTGTCACAACAAAGCATCTAGGCATTCCTACTGTAGTAATGTTGTAATGTTTCTCTACTTACAAGCAACATATTTCATTATCAATAAACTTAAGCAAACCAGTCAAACTATAACTTGACTTTTTCACATGATTACAATTTAGAATGTGTAGGTTAAAGCTAACACTTTTTTCAGTGCATATTGATTTTGTCTAGGTTTTACACACCCTACACCCCCATGACACAACCCTCTCTATTTCTTATGACTTATGACCAGGACAAAGAGTACATTGGCCTGTAGTTGGATTGGCTAAATCTCAAAAAAAAAAAGATTGTCATTGCTTCTAGTCCTAATAATCAAACAGGCAGGTTTGTAAGGTAATAATTGTAAGTGACCATACAATACTATCTTGGAGACTGTCGACCTTGCCTTGTACAAAGGTCAGCCATTGAAAAACAACTCTTTAGCTTAACGTATGCCTCATCTGTAAACAAGCCCTGGAGTAGCTGCCTGCTGCCCACAGTGCTGTGAGGGTCACGTGAATGTGTAATGCCATCTTTGAGAGAGCGCATCCTAAAGACCTGAATCTGTCTCATCCACTCCTCGTCACAAAAGACTGGAGAGGTCCTGGTCCGTACAAAACCACAGACCTTCTCAATTCTGACCGAAAAGAGGAAGCATTAGTGGGCATCTGTGGTTTCCTCAAGCTATTCTTATAGAAGTGTTAACCCAGTCCATATCAATGCTATAGCTGCGATATATTTAAAAATAGAAATACAGTAAACTGTAAATGTTAACAGTTGATGTGGTGATCTACATAGTGTAATGTGTTAATGATATGCTTAATTTGTGAGGAGGAGGTTAATTTGCTTGTAATCTGGTAAAGTGCCCGAAGAAATGCTAAAAATGGAACATAGTAAGCAGTGGACAACAGCGCACACACACAAGCCTCCCTTTAGGACAGCTATGGCATTTGAGACAATATTTGCCATATTTGTGCCGTGTTGATTTGGGTCTTTGCAAAGCTAGGTCAGACGTGAGTAAGTGTGAAGAGGCAGACTGCAGTCAGCTGTGGCTCCAGCTTGGGCCTGGTCTGTGAAGACGTTGAGCAGCGTCATGGTTTCCAGATGAGTTCACATTGTGACGTAATATAAGGTTCAACAAGGGAACATCCACACACCAAGTTGTAAGGTGCACAGAAATTATATTCTTTACCTTAATATGACATTTTTTTGTAAATTTTGGCTTTAGAAAGAAATGCCAGGAGTTTACACAGTGAAAGATCTAGGTACTTGAAAATATTTCTAACACGGTTATAGCTTTGAAGAGGCTCAATTAAAAATTATGCCAAGAGGCTCACAAGCCTGTTGAGCATGCAACCAGCTGAGAGGAAGGTGGCTAATCCTTCCACAGTCTCAACTCAGCAAGAAATGCTGCTGCAACTAATAATTATCTTCAAAATCATAGTCTTTTTGTTTCATTTCAGAATCGTCTTAATTTGAAAATGTTTTTTGATTTTAAGTTAAATATAAATCGCTATTTTTGACTGTGTGCAGCAGAATCTACACAGAACAAAAGCAGATTGTGACAGCAGTCCAAAGAGTCATTTTAATTTTAGACTCAGTGATGAAGTCTTTTTATAGTTATTTTTGTAGAAAAGACTAGATCAAAAAGGTAATACAGAACATTAAGGAAGAATTTACCATCCTATATACTTTACAGGTAAATACTGGCCAATTTCTTTCATTCTGCCTGTGTAATTAAGTACATTTCAATGCTTAGAAAATGGCTGCCGATTCTGTGTGGATATGCTACAAATAGCATTTAAATAGTTTACATTTTTATTTAAGAGGAAGTGTGCCAGCCATATCTTACTATTTTGTACCCAAAGGACTGTTTGTTGCTCTATACAGCATTGAGATAAGTAGACTCTGAAACATTCTTGCCAAACATAAATCACAGCCCCAGCTGTACATTACCATTTCTATCTACAAGCTTCCAGTAAGTGAGCTGCAGTGAGTGCCCAAGGAACACCCCTGCAAATTTGTACAGCAAAGATTAAAAGGCTATCCCACAAACCCCAGAGCCTGACTGAAGCTGGTGTAGCAATCTCCTCACAAGAGCAGAACTGAGCAGAGATTTTAATAAAAATTTTAAAAAAATCACCATCCTACGGGTATATAAAATGTAATTTGACACTAAAGTCTCCAAATTAGACTTACATAACAACACATTTACCAACTTAGAGGATCCCATTTCAAAGCATTTATCGTGGCATCAGGTTACATAACAGATGAGTCAGAGTAGAAGTTGTGCTGGCTATCCATCACACACACTTTAGTCAAAGTGTGCAAAAGGCTCAAACTGTGCATTGTGCTAACACTGACAGTCCTCGCAAACAATAGCATCTTCAACCTGAATAGGGACAGGTGACTGTTAAAAGAGTGCCATGCGTTTACTTCCGTTTACTGCGCTTTAATAACTCACAGACTGTGACTTAATCCACAAGGCTGTGCTAGTTTATGAGTGCGTGGAGACACAGCAGCATCCCTCAACACACGTCCCATCCACAGAGCCTCCATGAAGACAGAAACCTCTCCCTGCTCCATTAACTCCAATGCATAAACAAGGTCTCTTTAAATCCATTTGATGCACTGCCCTCCCCTTAAATCATATTTTACTGACTGTCCAGTAATGCTAACTCAGCGGATATGATGGTGGTCACGCATATTACAGTATTATGAATGCTCTACTACGGGTGCAGACAAACTGGTTTCCTGGCACAGAGAAGCTTAAAACAAATGGCACAGCTCTCCTTCTTTAAGCTAATTAGCAGCAGTCGCAGTATCATCACCATTGCACCTGCACAACACAGCGCCCCGGGCGGAGCAGGCGGGAGAGGGAAGACCAAGAGCCGAGGAGGAGGAGGAGATGCCAGCGGTCCCGACCACTGCTGATGTATGGAAAATCATGCAAGGCACGTAGTAACACAAGGAAGAACAGTGCTAATGTACCACCGTGATGCTACAGTACAGTGTTGGTGTTTTTCTTACCTGTATAGCCCACAAGCAGCAAGGCTAGAAAAATGTCCCCTGACTGGACCATCGTAACTCCCGAGTAACGTGAACGATGGACGGCGTAGCTTGATCTCCGCTCAACCCCTGCGTTTTTATCCCTCAGCTTCCCACTTCTCTCAGCGACTGTTCATCCTAATCTGTATTTCTGAGGTCGTCGGAGATAATAGCTGTCAGTAGCAGCGTCAACGGTGTCAGGCAGCGGGAGAGATTATCGGTGATGAGCGCCAGTGCACTGTTCAAAGTCTGACTGACAAGCACGGCCTGCGCACAGCACGGATCACTCCGCCACGTACGCGCAATGAGGCTGCTCACGTAAAATAGTGCGCTGGTACTGTACTGAGGAGGATGACCGCAGACAAAGACACTGTGGAGATATAGTAGGCTGCTCTGTTGTGGCTATTATTTATTTCATTAACAACGTACTGAACATCGTGTTATGCAAACCGTTTAGCTCAGTAGTATGCAACATACAGTGCCAGACCAACTCAAAAAATGTGTAGACGTAGCCTATAGGCCTATTGATATTGTTATGCTATTGTAAAAGGAAATATATATTTACCCGTAACGCTTGAAAACATTTTTAAGATTATCAATAGGCTACTAACAGTTTTTGGGCTAATGCTTTACATGCCTGATATAATGAGTGAAGTGAGTGTCACTTGCATATTTCATAAGTAAATGTGTTGATTGTTTGCTATTTGATTTCTACAACTGAAGGTATGCCCTTTCCATTTACATAGGCTGTGTTCCTGTGTTTCATAGACTGAAGCCTTCTGGAAATCAGAGCTACTCCTCAAACTGGATGTAATGCTACATGCATTAAATATGAACAACAATGTTTAATCAAAGTTGAAGAAGGTTTAAAGCAGTCACCTGGACTGGGTTTTGATGACTGATGACTGATTTAAACCTTCTTCAACTTTGAATTGACTACCTGGATAAAAGAATGAACCTTTACAGAAAACAATGTTTAAGCAATCCAACATATTTAAAAACATGTTTACATACAGTCTATAAATTCTCACAGATGCATGCTACAGCTGAAGCACATGTACATTGTAATGTGACAAAAAAACTGATGCATGGTAGACATAGAAACTCTCTCAGTGCATCAATGATTCATTCACAGTATATGCTTCATCTGCTGTATGGGCAACTCAGTGTCCATTAGAGACCCCTCTCTCTCTGACTCTGGGCCTCTCCACAATGTGTTATAGTAGCCTATATGCCTATATTACACTATTCTGATTTGATTTACAGTTACCTGTTACTGTAAATAAGTTCATAAGGAAACACACTGGTGTTAGCTGTTTCAATTCATAAAACCCATTTCTAAATCATCCCAAGAAATAGGCTACCAAATGACCTGTCTGTAAGGAAACATGAATCTGAACAAGCAATTCAGGTTATGGACAGATAAAGACAATGGTTCAAAAAGGTTTTTAAAAAACAAGTTATGTATATAGGCCTACTGTATATGTCCGAATCCTGACAAATCCAAAGATACTACCACTCCATATAAGTGAAAAACAACATTCAAGGTTTCAATTGCTCTATAGTCAAAATACAGACCACAATCAATGAAACACTGTAGGAAGAGCATTAAATATTATGGTAAATTCGAACAATCCAAAATTCCTTTGAATTGAGAGAAGTTAATCTAATCATCTCAGTGCTGTTCAGTTTCACATGGTTTCTTCTGACCTATCTTCTTTTGTCCACCAACCACTGAGTGTGAGGGGTGCAAAAATATGATTTTTCTTCTAAAGTCCACTTTTCTCACTTAGTCTCCTAAAATAGTTTTCAGAAATAACTTGGGAGAAAACATGGCAGGAGAGAGAAAGTGCAGGAGACACAGCAGACCATGAACAGGTTATGGGCCCTGTGGGGGGTGAGTAGGTTGGTTTGAGTGACATTTCAGCATCATAGCAAGGAATGAGTCAGCTGATGACTCAGGCATACACTACACATGCCCTCCAAATACAATGTTGTATTTTATTCTACTGCCGAAAAGTTCAACTCGATTTTGTTTGAAGTTGGTAGTGGGTGTTATTATATTATTGTATAGTGTTGCATAATATAGGCCACAACAGTTTCCTTTAAGTTATTTCAGGCTGTATGGGTGTAAGATGAGAATATTATAAACACAATGAAACATTTAATGTATATGATAGTACTGTTGTACTGTTGAATTATATGTGATCTCAGGAGATGATCTCCAACTGAGATTTTAAAATAGCTTAACTTCCTTCCTTCAGAGAATAAAGGCATCATATTGTTTGTTTCTGTGTCACTGCTAATGAGTACAGGACAGGTGCAACAGGAGTTCAATGAATAAACCAAATCTAATGGGAAAAAAGTATAATACTGTATAGAGTATAGTAGAAAACAGAGTGTACCACACCTCAGACCCACATAGTAGACATAGTAAAAGAATGCTTCAGTCAGTCAATGTAGAATCAGTGCATTCAAGAATCTCAGCTGTGAAATTTTTGTTATTAGATTAATGACAAGGAATTTTGTTCAGACACATAATTTTATTATCAAAGCCTGATCTAAAATGTGACGATTACCACAATATCTTAACACAAATACATAATTTGGCTTGAGTAGGACATGGAGTAGTCACACAGTGGGCACATTGACTGTGTGTCCTGCAGCACACAGAGCATCTTTGTGAACAGCACGTATTAATCTGCCCCGGCTGTGATCAGGAGGAGTCTGACTAAGCTCACATAGAAACCCACACATATGCACACACACACAGACTCAACCCTATACATATTCATTATGTAACAACCAATGACACACACCACTGTCCAATCCGTCATCGCACTTACCATGTCATTCACACAACATTCAAACCTCTGAATTGTCCCCTCAACCAACACACAAGGAGCCTTTGCAGTGTTCCAACTTATTTCGTCACAAAGTACAATGAAAGCTTATACAAATGAAAATCCATGGTTTTAAGGCTACATCAAGAACAATGCTTCTGCTTCATGAGAATAACCTGGACAAGCACCAAAGAAATGTATAGTTACATTACGCATTAAATAATATTGAATACTGTATGAATAGATTCATATGGAATACTTCATGACAGTGTACATGACATTGTTTTTTCCCAAACATTTTGAGGGACTAAGTATAATGACTATTTAAGTGCTACCCTAAAGAGGTTTCATTGTAAGGCTCCTAGGTCTAAAAGACTTGAAAATAATATATAGTGATCTGCTGCCATCTTGTGATATGAACAGAACCTACGTGTCTCTGATTTTTAGTTTATTTATTTTTTGAATAAGATGACGACATGCATTTCCTCACATGCAATGTCCTCTATTTGACCAAAGGGGGCAGCATGTCCCTACTTTACACACAGTAACCGCAAACAGATTCCCATCTCTACAAATCCAGCAATTGAGGACTAAAATATCATTCTAAACTATAAATGCAGTGCCATCTATAAAAACACTTAATCATATCTTTACTAATTATTTAATAAAATTTACTTAATATTTTTAGCTGGACAAAGCGAGTGGATGCTGTTATGTGGTTGTAGCATTTTATCAGATCCTTGCTTGTTTGAATGCAGTCCTGACTTGGTATGTTATTTGATACATGTCAAAAATTACCCATTCCCCTTTGGACGCAAAAGATCTGTTTCAGCAAATACATTTCTTATTGTACAGGAAATGTCATTTGTATAATTAGCATCTTTCACTGCCATCTTTTGTGTTCTTTTGTTTTCTAATATTCATGTCAATAAATATCAGACTGAGTAACCCCAGTAAGCATGTTGGGACAAATGTATGAATCCCTTGTTAAATGGCCTTTTGATTTGAAGTTTTTGTACCCAAATCAAACAGCCTGTACACAGCATTAGTTGAACATGATGCCTCTTCTGTAATGTGCCATGACAGTTCACACAGTCTTCAGAAGCCTGTCACTCTGGATCTCACTCAAGTTTACAACAGCCCTCGAACACTCTCAGAAACTAATTTCAGACCAGTATATGCACAACACCGCTTGCAGTTACCAAGCTGCCCTCTGTATTATCAAAAGAATGTCCCAATAAAAAGATGAAAACGGCATCAAACGGATTGTGCTTGGACTCCCAGAAGGTAAATACAAATGGCAACTTTTACAAACTCTTGAAACTTTTATCTAATTTTTATAAGCATTAATATAATCTAAGTCATACATTACATATCAATGCTTAAAATGAACAAAACATGAAGAATACAGACAACTGCCTCTCACTTGAAAAACTCTTTAGTTACAATTTAAAAAAACACAAATTTAATTAAAAAAAAGCCAGATGCAATTATTTAGCAAAGACCTCCGAAATGTACTTTTTTTCACAATAGAACCCAACAACAAAACACATCATGTGCTGAATCTGGGACAATTTACCATTTCATGAAAAGTAATAGCTCATTTGGAATTTGCCGGGCAGCTTCAAAAGCAAAATTGCAAAATGCTCCTCCAGGTGTTTTATTTTAGTTAAGACACAGGTGCTCATAAGCCAAGTTTGTATGTCCCAAATTTGGTATATTATAAAGGCATCCAGCATACACCATATGTCAGAGTAGGACGCTATCACTGCATGCTTGGAGGCAGGTGATTTGCTGTGGTGATATGTGAAAAGCTGTGGAAATAAAGCCTTCTGGTCTATTCGTCCAGTTGATTTTCATAAAAAAAAAAAAAAAAAAAAGAGTTTTTAAGACAAGTTTTTGCTTTCAAATTCAAAATGTGGTATTATGTTTTTATCTAAATGTCTCTTTTTTTGTGAATCTGCCAATCAAAAATATTTGCATATATTTGCAGATTATATTTTATTTTACACAATGACCCAACATTTTTTGGATGGTGGGTTGTTTTATTTAATGACTATAAGAAGACCATGAATATTTCTGGTTATGCAAGTGTGAGGTGCAGCAAATTTTTTTTGATCATCATGCCTCAGCCATGCTTTGACAATGTAAATCCAAGTCCAACTGTTTTAAATGTGCCTTTATACAGCGAAGCCCAAAGAAAGCTACAACAAAGCATGATTCCAGACAATGGGCTTCTTCATAATGGGATCATATCACTAGAAATCCATTTAGCCACTTTAATTTATGGAAGTGGGTTTCTGTACTTGCTAATGGGAAGTTTAACAGGTTTAATTTAAATGAATAAAGAATGAAACTTTGAACTGTCTCAAAGATATATCTCATTTAGGACATTCATTTCTGCTCCTAATTATTTCTCAGCTAAGGGATATTGTAGCTCCAAAATACGAACGGCTCTGGAAATTAAACTCAAATGTGCGCAGCTCATTAGTGTAAGATACTGTACAGAAGCCATGGGGCCAGGGAAGTCTCAAATTAAAACTGGGCTGTATGAAGATTTAGCCAATCATCAATTCCATGCAGATGCCAATGCCTATCAATGATCTATGAATTTCTAATGAACGTTAACTAACTAATTTTTATTACTAATTATCTGCTCCAATTCTGGCCCTGGGGTTAGTCTTTTTGTCCTGATCTAGTTCTAGGGTCATTGAAAGAACAAATATGACAAATGCAACTGCAATTGTCCATAACTGATCTATGCATTTTTATTAAACAATAACTAATCATATGGTATGTTTGTCCATATCTTGCAACCCCATTTACAATTGTCCAACATTGATCCATATAATTCTATAAGTAGCTACGTTTTTATTTTACGTTTCTTTATTGAACACTAACTGCTACATATTACTTATCATCGTACTGTCTGGAGTGAGTTTCTTTGTCTCTTATTCACAATAATACATTTCTCAGTTCAGTAAAGAAACAAATAATTGGTTTTAGTTCAAATACAAGAAACTTCCCAACCTATTTTTGCTTATATTTTGATCATCCTTTCTCCCTCTTATCATAACATGTCATTGCAATAATACACAGTTTAAAGGCAGCCAAGGGCAGCATGGCACCTGAGGCATTATTCTCAATTTAAAGTGTACTTGGACTTCAAACAGAATAAGACGGACTTTAAAGGAGGAGCATTCCATATTTGCCCCTTTGTTCTCATCTATTGATTGCATGAAAAGATAAGAACAAAGATTTTCTGCCTGTTCCTCATTTCCTTTGACCTCACTGACAATTTTTGGCCTTTCAATCATGCCTTTGTTTGAAGTGCTCAGAAACTTTACTTTTAAAAAAGCCAAATGCTTCCACATACCCAAATGCATAATAGCCACCATATAAATTCAGTTGGAAATTTAAATTATGTTTGACATTATGTTGAATCAGACTAA
>JAVQKG010032582.1:0-13326 GCA_036025885.1 Hypseleotris bucephala
CACACTAAAACTTGTTTGCGTCTGAGTTATCTGAATTCACCATGATAGAAACACTTGAGATGTGGTTGCTTTAACAAAAAATCAAATCCTTGGCATTTTGTTCTTCTGTGTTTCTGGCCCCATCTTCAGTCCTTGTGCTTGTATTAGCTGTAAACATGTGGCTCCCAGGCCTTCGGGGTGAGCCTATATAACAGCTTCCTCACAGAAGAAAATAAGCAGGTATCTCAAAAATGTCATCCAGGCTTCTCCACCAAGAGGCAGCTTAAAACCTGCCAATAAAGTCACAAGGTCCACCTAGGCTTAAAAGTGTCAATGTCCCCCGAATGGCCGGTGGCTAACGTGGATCAAGCGCTAACAATGTGGCACTCAGGACGCCATTTTGGGGATTTCGGAGTGAGGAACAAAAGCAAACACACCTAAGGCGGGTTTTATGAATTCTAAGCCTTAAATAACCACGTCTGCTGAGCTGGAAGAAAGGAAGGAGGAGGAGGGTATAAGGACTATGAGTAATGTTAAGAGTTAAGTACACCCAAAATTTTGCACATTAAATTTCTAAATGGTGTTGATGTTCTGTGTAGGTCAGTGTGTGTTTTGTCTGAATACTTAAACAAATGTAAACAAAAAATCCTTTTTAAAAAAATTAGATTTAAGATTTTAATTGGATACTCATGGCGTGTCTATGGCACTTCACCCTTTCTGCCAATGTATGTTATGTAATTTGTTAGAATGTGCTGAAGAAGCTATATCCATGGTATAGCTGCCACATCTCTGTCAGTCTGCCCCAGAGAAGCCTTATAGACCCACTACTAGTGTGTGACTGTGGAGTTAATGGGATTGTTTTAGTATTCTAAAAAGCCCAATTGGGGACAGGAGTAAGAAATTAGTAAAAGTTGTATATGTATTTTAAGAAAAGCACAGAGGAAGGGACAGTGGTGCAAAGTTGTGTTAAAACAGATATGATGAGAGGAAAAAACAAGCTTTGAGGGGCAGATGATTCAGTTGACAGCGAGCGGTAGGATGCAGGAGAAGAAGAAGTGGAGAAATCAGGCATTCTTGACAGAGGCAACATGGCAGGATCACACAAGCTATTTTTCATTCACACTCCTCTGCATTCACACATGATTCCAAAGGTACCCAAGCCCCAAGGAAGCCTTCCAGCAAACAGTTGTATGCCAATTTCTCAAAGCTGTCACTCCCATTCGCCGGATCCACAGCTATTGTTGTTGTCATTGTACTATTGCGAGGTAAACATGTGAAGCAGGGTCGTCCATTTTTTACCCCACAATGCATCACTCTCCCCGGCCACATTGGAAGCCGTATGTATGAAAAAGTGTCAATATTTGAATCTATTCATTGGAAGACTTGAAAACTGTACACATTGCTTCTTCACTTCCATAGCCTCAATTTTTCCCTACAGAAATGCCGCTAAATGGGTTTCATATCTTTATTAAGCCATTTTAAGTAAACTCTAGATATGGTTGTGAAAGTCCCAGTGGATGACCAGTTTCTGAAATACTCAGACTGGTACCTGGCCTCCATAACCACGGCATATGCAAAGCCACATACATCACTTTTCTTCTTCATTCTTATGCTTGGTTAGAACTTCATAATATTAGTCTAAAACTCTCACTATTGTTATTATTGTCTTTAAGCTGTCATGTAATCAACTATCTGTTTTTGAAGCTACTGTATACATTGCAAGGCATCAAAATAGATCCACATTGCTTCATTACTTACTACACTGATTCTTAGGAGTAGGTTGTTTTTTCTCTCTTTCAGTCACACCCTTTTCACAGCTGCCAGAGGCTATTAATAGACAGGTAAAATTTACTACTACACGACTTTGACCGCAATTCCCATGATTTAGAGAACGGTGTCTAGACACAAACACAGAAACCAAACTTCAATTTTCTCAGCAGCGCTCAGTGGACTGTTTACACTATAGGGAGGGGTTACCTCAGGCATCATTTAAGATGGGTATTTTGAGGCAAATTACACCTTGACATTTTTCAGAACTGCGTAGCAGCCTAAACTAAACTCTGCCTTAAATGAGCTATATATAGTTTTGGAAAAGGAAGACAATCTTACCATCAACAGCCGGAGGGAGTATTGTACAATGGTAGCCTCATATACACAAGAAGAAGCACTCTTTTAATTCAAGTATTTGGCCAAGAAGGAAATATGTTTTTGTGGATGTAGAACACAATCTGGATCAAAGAGAGCTGTTACCTCTAAACTTGAATGTATTTGGTTTCAGCATAGTTTTTGGCTCTCCACCATATTTGCTGCATTGCAAGATAAGGCCAGTGCCTTTGTGCAGGTTTCTTGCATTCATAATTTAACAGCTGCCTTCTATGAAAACATCCATGACATTTTTTCAAGATTCTCATAAATGTCACTATGAAATCATAAATCTTTGTAATGTTAGCTCAACAAACCATTAATTACCGCTTGTCAATGTTCTATGTTGTCAAGAAATGCACCAATAATTCAAGCTCTTGTTTATATAACAGCTATCTTTAATTAGCTGCATCTTTATGTTTTCACGTTTAACTATAGGTGATGGTGGGAAGTGGTGGGTTTTGCAAAATGGTGGGGCAAAAAGGTTGTTTATGCTGATCAGTTGCGTTAATTAAGTCTGCAACATGTTAAAACTCTGCGGGCAGCAGCATCTCCCTGGCTCCTCTGCATCAAGCTCCAATCAGACACATTCACGGAGTCACATATGTGAAGTCGCACTTCATTAGGCCGCGCTCGTGCCAAGAGTCATTATGGTGAGGAGACGCACTCGACTAGCATCGCATACACACAGACACAAGGTTACACACTTAGACAAATACACACTTCCCAGCGTTTAGTTCTATCAGTCTACATTCTCAATCAGTGGGTTTATAATCAGATAAAAACATTGCAGGTTTACCAATTTCCCATTACCCATTTCCCCATTAATCCTCATGAAATATTTTTACCCTACAATCCCAATTTAGGGAAAAAAAGTTGGGATAGTGTGTAAAATGTAAACAAACATAAAATGATGAAAAAATTTAACAAAATGCAATGGTTTACAAATCTCATAAAACAATATTTTATTCACAAAAGACTATAAACAATACACCATTGTATAGAAATTAAGAGCTCTTTTTGAATTGGACAGCAGCAACACACCTCAAACAAGTTGGGACAAGGCAACAAAAACAAGAAAAAAACATGAGTGAGCATTGTGCATCAAAATATATTAATTGGCAACATTTCAGTTAAGTTATTGGGTATAAAAGGAGCATCTTTGAGTCTTTGAGTCTCTATTGTTAGTATTAGATGTATTGGATGCTCATAATCTTCCGGTCCTCATGCGGCATGATTCTGTACTGGAAATCCCAGCATGGATCAGGACCACCTCCAGAAGTCATTGTCTGTGAAAACAGTTTGTACATAGGTAAGTTACACTTGTTTAGGTAAGGAAGAACTCATATGAAACATTGCTTTCATTGGGCCAAGCTAATGTTAAATGGACTGAGGTCAAATAGAAACTTGAAAGCCACTATATTATTAGTATTTAAGCTCTACTGAATTATTTGTGAACAGTTGCATTCCGCTTAATTCAGATATTTACTTCTTCGCACTTATTTTTTTTCATTGCTCCATTGATCCTTGTGTATCTTTAATCTGTCTGAATGAAATCATTGATATCTGGCTATTTTATCATCTCCATTTTTCCCCTCCTCTGCTCATCAGATATAGGATGAAATATGGAAGATTGTTTCATGTGTCGTTAAGATTCATGGCTATTTGATACTGAGGGATGTTTGAAAATAGTACATTCCTACACGCCGCTTCACATCAATAATAGACCTGACCTTGTAAGGCTTGTCTTTCTTCTGGAGAGAGCCGACGTGTGACTCAAATCCTTTCAAACACTTTGTTCGGACATATTTGCTCACTCTCTACAATGAAGTTAGAAGCAGTTAAAAACGACTCAACCAGTCTTGAGATTGTGCAGACATGCTGGCCTAAAAGAACTCACAAGGTGGTAAATTTTCTTACAAAAACAGCAAGTTGCATACTTTATATTACAATATATTACATATATGACATACTACTATGACTACATGGTCTACCATACTTCATTAGGTAGACTATGTACCTAATAAAGTGGCACCCATCTAGTGTTGCCATCTTATTATCTGTCTCTGACCTCTGGCATCAACAATTATGTATTTTTACCCTCAATACTACAACTCAATAAGTATTGTGAAACATGCTCAGCAAAGACTACATTTCTTAAGGATACTACGCAAAAACAATCTGCAACAAAACCTTTCTACCGTTCTACCCTCAGAGGTGTCTTTGCGTAGTGCATCAATGTCTGGTATGCTGGGTTCTCTGCTGCTGACAAAAAAAGCACTGTCATCAAATTAGCAGAAAAAAATATTGGCTGTGCCCTGCAATCTCTGGAAGAAACTATATATTCAAGATGTCTAAACAGGGCCCAAAGAATAATTAGGCAATGTTCACCCAGGACATGAACTGTTTGACCTCCTGCCTTCGGGAGGAAGATACAAGAGCCTTAAAAGCTGGGCTAACTGACTTAAAAACTTGTTATCATTGGGCTATTAGCACCATGAATACACACTGACAGATTAACTAAGGATTTAATTGACTTGACACTGATTTTTGAGACATTGAAATTTCCTTGCATTTGCACTTGCCTTTGCAATGACAAATAAAGCTTCTGATTCTGATTCTTCTGATTGTTTTTCAAAGCATTCTGTGTAGACACTAGACAGACTAGGTCTAGTGGCCAATGAGTGCAAATGAGAAACTACTGTACTGTAGAAATTATTGTTAAAGCAATATACTGAAAGCACATAAAATCCTATTACTAACTATCTTTTCAATTTTGTCTCAGCTCCTTTAGAAATTGTGACTATACCGCACTTGAGACTGTGCCAACACACTGGCCTTGAATTAAAGAGCAAAACTATTGTGCTAATGTTCATGTATACTAACTGTCTAATTTGATCTCATGAATCAAGAACTCAAAGTGTGGAGCGACGTAAATTACAGATCCCCACAGAGCCACTGAGATGAATCCATTGTAGTAAAAGCAATCGCTTCCAACCGAGCGTAGTGGGATGTTAGCAATGCTCCCTGCTAGGCCAGGTGGCTTTATCAAAAGAGTTTAGCAGAACAAGCATTTCCCACGCCTCATCCAACTAGAGGCCAACGGTGTTAAAATACCATGACTTTTTCGGAAGGACAGACTCGGGGGATTTACTTTTGGCAACGAAGTGTCTGAATTACAAGTTGAGATGAGAGAGAAAGAAACAGCCTCCAGAACTCGAGGCAAATGGCCATGGGGAGAAATTGCAAGTGGGTTTTGGGAGGTAATATTGCCATAGTAACGACGGATAGCCCACCAAGGATTCCTAAGCAAACACCAGGCATACGTTTTGAACAAGCCACTGAGGCCCCCCTCCTTCCCTAAGTAGTACGCCTCGCTGTTCAAACAAATTCACGCTGGGACAGATAACAGCGGCATTTTGAACATAAATTACAAGGTCTCCAATTGTCGTGTCATGTCCCCAATTCACTACGAGGAGAGGCTGCCTGGGCTAAAGAAAGGCTTATTCAAAGAGATTTAAAAGAGGAGAAGACACATGCGCGCGGCCTGACGTAAATCTTTCAAAATGGGGAAGGGGCTCTTTCTATGTTAAGCACATTTGAGTTGACATCAAACGGCGGGCCGCCAATTGGCTTCACGGGGGGGAGAGTAATCCATGCTACTCAAACATTTGCTGCAGAATTCTGATGGCAATTATACAGAAACTAACTTGTGTGTGAGGATATGCTTTCTAAGGAGCTTCCACAATGTGACCACTTCAAAAAGAGCATCATAGGCTTCTTTACCCAATTGTATTCCCAGTTGAGGACAAAGCCTGTTACCAAGTGTATCAGTATCCACCATTTAGCAACATTATTTAGACAACAAGTGGAGCTTATTAAGCAATATCTGTCTTTAAATGTGGTCAAATGTGAAATATGTAGGCCTGGTGTGTTTAAATGCTTTTGTTTACCATTATTCTAATCATTTCCCCTGCCTACGGACGTGTCAACGTGATTGATATCCTCGCCGTTCGCAATCCCAGACCTCATCAAGTCAGAACCAAACAGCAACAAATGTAACAACACACATTCCCCTATTTCAGGCTGCCTCTGTGGGCTAGCACCCCCTCAAGGCACTTCTCGCCGCTGAATCCACTCTGTAATTTACAATTGGCTATTGTGTCCCAAGTGTTGCGTCGGACCAACTCAGGGTAAATGAACCATGTCAAAGACCAGTCTTTTTGCTCTTGATTACATCCCTGTATTTCTCAATGCCTTCATAATAGCAACCTCAGCTCCCAAAATACAATTATTCACAAAACATTGTGTTTCTGTTCTTTTCCACTGGCCAATTTGATTGACTATTTGTAGTTGTTACTAAGTAAGAAGTAAAAGAAAAAAAAATAGTTGAAATTGAATAAGAACTCACTAGTCAGGGAATTACAAATTACAGTTCCATTCTTTTTACTGAGATATTTATATAATACACACACTGACTGCTTTTTTAGGAAGACCGTGAACCTAATATGTTGCCTTCTTGTTATCTGCCTCTGACCTCTGGCATCCACCAGGTGTTAATGCTCACAGAACTGCAACTAAATATTTTATTTTTTTCAATCTTTCTTTATAAACCATAGACATGGTCATATGTGAAAATACTAATAGATCATAGATTTCATTCCAGTTGGGACCAGCTAGGTCTATCTAATAAAGTGGCCAGTTCAGTTCTCCTATATAATACATGTCTAGTGTTCAGTTCTTTTCTTTGCCACTGGCCAGTTTGATTGACTATTTGTGGCTGTTACTAAGAACACAGTCACAGAAGGAAGGGAAGAAAATCAAGTCCTTCTCCTGAGATGCAGCGGGAAAAAGAGTAAAAGGTGAAACCAAAGCTAGATAATAAACAGGCTATAGGCCTAGGTGCCACAAATCAATAGCTGAAACCATATTAAATGTCTGGAGCTACTCAATCCGCAGCAGAATTTGTCTGACGAAAGCCAGCTTTTCAGTCATACCACTTTGTATTGTGCTGCCAATGGGTACATGAAGACTGGTGTCCAGCTATATGCATGTTTTTTTTTTTGCATAATCATACTTTCACACCAAATACTTCTTTTAGACTACAATTGTAATGTTATGCTTTAGTCAAAGATCTTCCATAGGTGCCAGTATTACACTGTTAACAGCAGGCAAACATACCCAGTTTCTGTCAATGTCTTCATTTCTATACGTTTTCAGTGCTCAATACCAATGAACTCTGCACGATTTGCCCCCAGATGCAATTGTATAGACAAATAAACCAAACATATTATGTAAAAAGAAAAAAATTATGAAAACGAATACAGCTCTATTTTCTAAAGACCAGAAGATTTCGGTGTAGCGAATAGGTATGACTGGCAGGATTCCTGTTTATTTAATAATAGACCAAGGTTTTTCCATAGTTAGTTTTAATCAAACCCACCCACTCCATTAAAGAAAACCCCACACCAGAAAATATTCAGTTTGTCAAATTAGCATTTAAAAAATCTTGGCCGGACTTCATAATTCCACTGATTTGATATAACAGCCTCTACCTTTGCGTGGCGGCTCGTAACTCCGACTGCCCTGTGACCTTCATTCTTCAGCAGGCAGCCAGACTCCTCTAGTCTGTGACAAGATTTATCGGGCCTGAGCTAATAGCCTGCTCTCTGCCAGGTAAGGCCTCATCGATATGGGTGCTCGTCCTGCCCCGACGCTAATGAATATTTCTACCTTTCTGCACACTGCCTATGCATTGGTTGAACCCTGTTAGAATATGCACCAGTAGTCAGAATTCAATAAATATCTTGATGAGGGCAAGGGTGTTTTGCTTGGGGCTGTATGAGAAGACAGCAGAGATGGGTAGATATAAAATACATTTGTACAACTTGAGTAACTTTTTGAATAATTTTTTCTTCTGCTTAATAATGCTTAGTTATAATATTTTCTTTCTTGAGGACACTTTTTGGCTACTCTATCCACATTTATACGTTACCTACGTATTTGTTTTGCTTTTTGTTTTTTTGCAAATTTTAGTATTTGGATATCCCTGAATTTGCACACAGTACTTCTTATCCAATACCGCAATACACATTTTGGCTACTCTGTCACCTCTGACTGGAAGAAGCTGTCAGACTATTTTATTCGAGCAAAATTTTAAACAGGTGATGGTAATGCATTTCTTTGGAGGGCATCTTCCACTAGAGTTTAAGTATTAACCGTATAATGTAATGAACTGGCTTCCTTGTGAAGTAGACACACAAACTACAGAATATTGAAACCCTCTCAGGTGTGTCACCACCACGCGTGTGCCCGGTGTGCTAGATGATGGAGAGCCTGATCTGCATTACCAACTCCGCAGACACAGACACACACACACACACACACAAGGCGGTTCACAATGTACGCCCACGCGCCTTATCGCCTCCCCTCTTACACATGCCGCTGCACTGCGCAAACTTTCATACAGGTCCCCCCCCTCCTGGCTTTGATGGATGGTTACTGAGTTGCTCTACCTCCTGTTTCATACGCACATAATCTCATTTGGGGGGCCACATGGCGAGAGCAAGAGCACCAAAACAGGGCTATTAGAAGCATGTCAAGCTGTCCTATTCTTCCCCCACATTCCCGAGTCAAGTTGTATCCATTAAGACTTACTTAGCAAATACTTCTGGATGTTAATAGAAGATACAAACTTACAAAGGTTCTTGGCCATTTGTAATGTGAGCACCATTTGTGGCTAAAGTAAATGAAGAAAATAACATTACATGACAAAAGGGCCTGAAAGGGCAGAAAGGATTTTTTCTCCCATAATGAATCCAAACATGAGGTTAGTTATTAGCTTAACCTTGCAATGTTTATAGTAGCTAAGCCCTGCACTTCCAATTCAAAACTCTTTAAGTATGGAATGCAAATATTTTGCTATGCATCTTTTACTCTGGGATAACTACGCACACATTTAGGGATAAGGACTATATTTTTTGTATTTCTGAGCTGTCTTATAGCAATATTTCATAGTTTAATGACTATGTAAAATTTTTACCTAAAACATTTTTAAATTTTAATCATCACCAATCTTGCCAATCGATTCCAACTATTTGTCTGAACCATTATCTCCTTGTTCAACCAGCTTGTGTCGGCAAAAGCGTCAAAAGCGTGGGATGCATTATTTATTCCACACAATACTAATGTGTCTTAAGCAGTCAGGGGAAAGCTTGGTGCATCTTAATATTTAAGTGCTTTCCGCCATATGGAGGCAGAAATGTTGAAAAGTGGGGCCGAATACGGCTGGGGAGCTGCATAGAACAAGCGCCTATCTGTCAAGCCTTAAAAGAATCAATGTGAACCTCAACCTGGGGTGAAGGTTGTTCCTATTAAACACGCTCCAATTACACCGCTAACTTCCGTGTTGTCAACGCCACTGTTTGGACGCCCAGTGACCCCATCATCTCAGCCGCTCCCTCTATCCTCCTGTAATACAACATGTCAGGCCAAGTGTCTTTTTTCGCCACCTGTCAGCTCCACTTAATAAACAAGTTGACTTTGAGCTAAAGGGGGGGTTTTACAGTTGACTGCCAGAGCAAAAGGTGGCACTTAGGGCTAAATTATGGATCAACATGTCCAGTGCTTCTATGGAGCTTATTCTTATTTCCTCCCAACGAAGGCCGAGTGTGTGACAACGCGGCTGACACAGGACATGGGGGTTTAAACGGCCAACCCCCTGACGGGAGGCCACGGGACCCCTCTAGCAGTTCCCTTGACACCATATACTCGTGTGCTGACAGGCCCCAGCGATTCATCTGATTCATTGCTTATTTCCTCAGCAGCAGAACCAAGCAAGCACTTAGAGAATACACACTTACTGCAAATGCAACATGAAATATCACAAAGGGTCCTTCTGCCACCTGTTTGAATCACATCAAGGCAAACAAATGGCCCATGACCTTTTCGCCAAAACAATAAAACTGCACACTCATATGGGTCCCCCGCTCCGTCAGACGTTTCTTTGCAATTTTGATGAGGTATGGTGTCTCGGTAAACAAAACACTATTGTCTTGCCTATTAGTCTCACAAACAGTTGCCTTAGCGCCTGATCCGTGTTGTGATCTGACTTGACGACAGAGATGTGATTCCCCAGGGTTGTACAGTGCTAGAGCTAATTTAGTTGGTCCTAGCATCTCAAGTCAATACCAGCGGACAGCTACAAAAGGAAAACAACAAGGCTAACAGTAGCATATCACAGACCTTAGATGCCTCGTAAAAGTCAATTTACTGTACAAACTCTTCTTAACAGTGGCTATGAAAATACAAGTTGGCAATATGCTAGCATGATTGATAGTGCCACAAGAAAGGTGAATATTGCAAATATAAACCAGCTTTTATCCCTGCAAGCTCTATCTAATGCGATCACTGCCGAGTATGAAATGCAATTCCATTTTCAATGACGTTAAATTGAAAAAAGCGTCAAGAATAAGGTGGCATCCTCAACACTGCCACTTACAATCAGCGGCGTGGAGAGCAATCAAGGTAGGCCTAAATTCACTCTGTTGAACGCCTCCCCACCAGACTCTTTCAATGTCTTTTTGGCATCTTATCATGACAAATGTGGCAGATGAGTTTCCTGTTCTTCAATCAGTGTGGCTTTCTTTCACGTCAGAGAATGCATTGTGTCCAGAAAAGAGGTAAGAGGGGTAAAAAAAGTAATGATTGATTGCACATTTTAGTTGTGGACTTTGTAAAGCTTTATAGATTAACTGGCTGGTTTAAAGGTTGACCTTGTACCGAATAAAATTAGACTATTTCTTTGCCTGGTGGCTTCCTATGATTTTAAAGCTGACTGGCCATTCTTGTCTAACACTTAGCAATTTTGTCCTCAGATCTGCCATTTGCTGGATATTTTCTCTTTTTCAGGACTTCTCTGTCTTTCATTTTAAACAGACAAATGGGTGTACCTAATAAAGTGGCCAATAAGTGTATATTCTAGAGCGACAAAAACTGTGGCATCTATAGCTCCAGTAATTCCCCCCTGACTTCTCTCACTCTCTTTAAAGCCATTTGCCCTGCGTATCAGGTAAGTCTAATCCTTAGATTAGTCATTGCCTTCCAGCCGATGCATTCAAATCGCCAAACCAAATTACAGCTGAAAATGCCGGCCGCTGCAATTTCACGAGTATTACCGAGCACGCTTACTCCTTCCATTTTAGCTTTTGGAGCATAATGCAACAAAAGCCTGAGCATCCACCGATTGAATTCTAGCTCTAATAGATCCAAAACAATTGTGATGAAATTAGCCACAGTCGGGGGTATGCCGCACCACACAAAGGACAAATGCTAATAATAATGTTACAATAAACAAGCAAGCTTATTGTGTATTATCTAATTTCTCCCTAAAAGATTTCCACGATTTTTTTCCTTTCAACTGTGATCCCATTTTGTGGTTTCTGAGTGGAGTGATGTCAGAAGAAAAGCCAAATGTGCTCTAAATCTATGAAGCAACTGTGTACTGCTGCAGGCACTCCTCCTTTTGGCGGGCTGGGGGATGACCAAACACATTACAGCTCCTGTGAAACCTCTTATCAAGTAATTACCTTAGCGAGTTCAATGAGTGACTGGCTGCCGTGACTGTTTAACAGATAACATCACGTGCAAGCTCACGGGGGAGTTTGTTGCCTTCAAAACACAAGTGGTAATGAGTGGCACAATTAAAGGAAATACACAGAGGTGCAGATAATGGCGCTCAATTGCTTAGTTCTACATGAGGTCTTATAAAATAGAAAGGGGCTTGGGTTACTGCGAGCTTTCAAGTTTCAATTAGACCTGTTGTGGCTTTTCAGAGGTGTTCAGGCAGCTACATTTTGTCGGATAAACATATGAAGCCCGAGGCAAACTACTGTATTTCCATATTGGTTTCCTGATATGCCCGAAAGGCAATCACATCCTATGTTTTGGTTACAAACACCACCCAGGTGACCTCCATTTGCATGCTGATATTGTTTGTCCCACACTGGGGCTCTGGCCTATGTAAATCAGGAGGCAGTATTCAGGTCAGCACAGTGAGAACATGGGAGTTGAACACTGTGGGCCAGGTTAAGGGCAATGTCCAGTTGCATCCTCCCTCAGGCGGGATAAGCCAGTGTAAGTGTGTAGCCAAGCCGCGCTACTGCCCTGAGGCCCTTACACCGTGAGAGCACCAACACAAGCTGCTGTGGCTCACCAATGATTAGACAAGATCCACCTGGCTATGTACGTGTGTGTGCCGCTTTGAAGTGCAATGATAAAACAAACGCTGATGGCTGGCGCTAATACGACTAAGGCTAAGTGATTTCATTCCTCACTACATTACGGGTGGAGCATTATTTTCTGGCAATGGCAAAGGACCGGAACTGCAGCCAAATGCAATAAAGTTAAGTGTTCTGTTAAGTGCATGCATCCGTCTTGTAAGATGTAAGAACGCAGGTATGCACTGATCATTTGAGGCAAACCTGGTGCTGTATTTTACACTGTAAAATTTGCTATGTTAACCTTACTTCTAGAACAAAACAAAATCTAGAAAACTGAGAAAAACTTTACAGTCAACTCAGTTAAATGAGGTAATATTCTTTAGTGTTCCCTTAGTGAACTTTATTGATTTATTTACATTGTATAGATGTAATTTACCAGTTATTAAAATGTATTCATGTCCTTTCGCTGTATTTCTGTTAGGGAAAGAAGCCTGCAGCAACTATGGGCCTTAAGCAGCATACAGACAGAACAGTGGCCATCATGTCCCTTTAATCCCCATTATACAATACCTATAATTAAATCTAAGAAATTATGAGTTACAATAAATTAACAATAAATAGAGTAGACGTCATGCGTAGTACTGTTAAAACCTGTTACGCATCAGTGTACCGGTCCCGGTACATAAGTACGTTACGTCAACAACACAGCCATGTGTGCAGGCGCTTCCGTCATTACCCCCGACAATGTACACATCAAATAAAAGCTCTAAGCCTCGTCTTTTCGATTATTAAAACCATTTTGACACGTTACAACCACAGCATTGACACTAATGCCCTTTTGTACAAAAACACAATAACTCGATTTGGACTTTTCTTACCTTTGAGGGCTCTATGCATGCCAAACATAAACTATTTCCCACAAGTTTGGTATCATTCTGTCCGTACATGTCCACGGAATAAATCCAGTAAAAATAATTAGGTCCAC
>JAVQKG010032648.1:0-26685 GCA_036025885.1 Hypseleotris bucephala
AATTAGTTAATTACTATTCATCGCAGATGTACCCAAATCGATACAGTTCGGCGTCCTTATAGGGTCTAAGTATCTGCAAAGTTTCAAAGTGATCCGGCATTTCGTTTTTGAGTTATCGCGGTCACGCGGCCAATCTGCGGATGCGGACGCGGACGCGGACGGACATGAAACCATAATATCGCCGAACGCATTGCGTTCCGCCGATATAATTATGGAATCAGCATATTTTGTTGAAGTCTGAAACTAATATCACCTTACAGTAGATAAAATATAATAAATGATCTGCTCAATGTGAAGTCTAAAGGACATTGAGGTGAAATAAATTATGATTATCACAATAATAAAAATATAAATCATGAATTAATTGTCAGTGTTTCATTGTGATAAACAATATTATATTTTGTCCCATGCCTAATTGTAACCAACATCATGTTACCTGCGACATCCACGCAGGTGACGGGCCCGGCGGTCAGGCTGGGGTTACTGACAGAGCCGATGGCATTCTTGGCGTACACTCGGAACTCATACGACTCGTTTTGGTTCAGTCCGGAGACGGTGAAGCCCGTCTCGATGATGTTGGTAAAGTTGGCTTTGACCCAGCGGCCGCTCGGTGCTTCCCGGCGCTCCACGCTGTATCCGGTGATCTTACTGCCGCCGTCGTACGGAGGCCTCTGCCACGCCAGTGTCACCGAGTTCTTAGTGATTTCAGCGATGTGAACGTTGGCTGGAGGCTCTGGAAGAGAGTGGTTATAGATACAGTATAAATGCTGTATATAGGTATATATATACTGTATATATATGTATATATTAAAAAGAAGGGGCAGATCCTTCTATAAGCAGTCCAAACCATCACTCACCGCATGCATCGATGGCCAGCACCTCCTCCGACGTCTTGCTCATTTTTCCGATTCCGGCGGAGTTCTCAGCGGCCACCTTGAACTCGTAGATCATTCCGGGCAGGATGTTGGTGACGCGCAGCTGGTTTCCGGGGATGGCCGTCTTGTTGACCTTCTGCCAGAGGATGCTGCTGCGCTCCTTCATGTGGAGGTGGTATCCGAACACAGGGCTGCCTCCGTCCGTCACGGGCTCATTCCAGCACACGGTCAGGCTCTCCCTGGACACGCAGGTCAGCCAGGGTGTGGAGGGGGGTCCAGGGAAGGCTAGGGGAGGAGCAGAGGTTAGGACCTACCAAACACACTGTGCATATACTAAACGATTATATGTCAAACTACAACTTACTGTACGGCAGTTTGATCATGACTGGTTTGCTGTCGATGTGGTCGCTGACGCCGTAGCGGTTCACGGCCCTGATCCTGAACTGGTACTCCTCTCCTTTGGTGAGTTTGGTGGCTTTGACGGCGCTGCGGGCGACGTTTGTGGTGACTTCAGTCCAGGCGGGAGTGCTGGTCTCTCGCTTCATGACCGTGTAATGCGTGACTGGACTGCCGCCGTCGTACTCAGGTGGAGACCACTTCAGGCAGACGCTGGTCTCGGCCACTTCTCCCACCTCAACCGGGCCCACGGGCGCATCGGGTTTGTCCATGACCACAAAGATAAAGCTGATCTTGGTGGTGCCGCCGGCATTGGATGCGGTGAACTCGTACTTGCCGGCATCTTTGGTGGAGGCCTCGGTGAGGGAGATGACCACGCTGTCTGGAGTCACCTCAGCGGTCAGGTGTTTGTCTGAAGCTTTGATGGCCACGTTGTTTTTGGATAGAGCCACTTTGGGAAGAGGGCGTCCGGTCAGAGGGATCTCGAAGGTCAGGTCAGAGCCAGCCTTCACGTACACTGTGCTCTTCGGGTAGTTCTTCAGGTCAAACTCTGGAGCCTCTGTGAAGGATCAGCATCAGCATTCAGTTATCAACAACTACAAATACTTACAGGTGTTTCTTAATGGGTCTGTGAATTACACATTAACAAAATAGCATATCTGTCTTTATAAATGAGGGTTGGAACAAACTAACATTTTAATCTTTTAATTTTTAGCTTTTTCTAATTTTGAAAACTTCAAAATTACACCTTTGATGTGAAGTCAAAGGAGTAGTAATCCTAACCCTAACCCTGCAGGTATTTCTGTTGTTACCTTGGATCTCCTTGACCAGCACAGGAACAATCATCTCCTTGGGTTCGCTAAGTCCAGCGTGATTCTCGGCCCGCACTCTGAAGAAGTACTCCGCTCCCTCGCGCAGGTTCTTGATGGTGTGGCTCATGGCGCGGACAGTGGCACATTTAACCCACTTGTCCTGGCCCTTCTCCAGGGCATCGATCAGGTACCCGGCCACGCGGCTGCCACCGTCATACTCCGGACGGGTCCAGCCGATCGTGATGCTGTCTTTGGTAACGTTCACCACGCCAAGCTTCAGAGGAGGAGTGGGCACCTCTGTGATGGGACATGTGAGTTAGGCTTCTGAATAAGTTTTAATCTTTCCCAATTAAAATCAGTTCTTACTTGGGCTGCAACTAACAATTATTTGGCATATCAAAATATGTTTGTCAAAAAAAAAAGTGGGATTTTTATGTTTTATTGAATGTTAATGGAAAGTTGCTATAAGGTATTATAGTCTAAATTGTCAGGATATTTTTAAGCTTGGGTTGACAAAGCCAAGCCTAAACTATTTGAAATATAGGCTACAGTATGCGGTAAAATCCAACATGTCAAATTGGCCGGTGACAGTAAATGTGTTTCTAGGCTTCAGTAATATCTACCAGCATTTGGCAGTTGGCTGGTCTGTTTAGAACTGTTATATGTAGCCTAAAGAAGAGCAGTTGTTACCTGTGATTTTGGTACCGGACTTGGCCTCCTGGGGAACTCCAACTCCGTGCTCGTTTTCTCCCATCACTCTGAAGTAGTAGATGGCTCCTTCTTGAAGGTCCTCCACTTTGAAGCTCAGCGCGTGGCAGGTACTGGTGACACAGACCCAGGCCTTTTTGCTGGCTTCACGTTTCTCCACGTGGTAGGCCTTCACTGGATCCCCGCCGTCGTTTTCGGGCAGCTCCCAGGTAAGAGTGGCCGAGTCCCTGGTGACCTCCGAGACCTTAACGTTGGCTGGGGGTCCGGGCGAGTCCAGGACTTTGACCACCATCGGCAGAGAAGCTTTTCCGAGAGGAGACTCAATGGTGACGATGTATTCTCCGGAGTCGTTTCTGGTGGCTTTATCGATAGTCAGAGAGGTGCTGAATGCTGTTGAATCGATGGTTCCTCGTACTTTGAGATCCACTCCCTCTTTGGCCCATTCCACGGTGGGAGCGGGATTGCCCTTAAACGGTACGTTGAGTGAGAAGGCCGTGCCGTGTTTGGCGATGAGCACTTTCCGTACGTCGATATCGACGTCAAACGATGGCTCGGAGGTCCTGTCCATCGCCGCGGCGGGATCTGAGTATGGGCTACGAGCGCTGCTGCCAATCTTATTCACAGCCTTAACACAGAACTCGTACTCTGCCTCGGTTTTCAGTCCGGGAACAGTGAACTCCAGGCTCTTGGTCAGGGGTATGGCCTCCACCCATCGGGCCAGATCTTCAGCAGACTCCTCCTCTTCTTCTTCTTCATACTCCTCCTCATCCTCTGCAGTCTCCGGCTCTGGTTGGTAGATGAACTCCCGGTATTCAACAGTGTATCCCAAAACTGTAGCGCCACCATCTTCAGTGGGCGGTTTCCAGACAATGGAGATAGTGTCTTTGGTGGAGTTCACGATCTTAGGTTTGGTTGGTCGAGAAGGAATGACTAGCGGATCTGCGGCTCTGAATGTGGCAGATAGTTCGCTGGCAGGGCCCAAACCGGCGGCATTTTCTGCGTAAACTCTGAAGTCGTACTCGCATCCTTTACGGAGTTTGTTAACGACAGCCGTGCATTCGACAACAAGGTCTCTGTTCACACGGACCCAGCGCATTCCAGTTTTCTCGCGTCGCTCGATCACATAGCCGTTGATGGGACTACCGCCGTCCGCCACGGGTTTGCACCAGGTCAGCGTCATGGTGTCTCCGGTGATTTCTGTGACATCCACACTCATGGGTGCGGTGGGGATGGTGAAGGGATCTGTAATCCTGACAATGTCACTTTCCAAAGACTCGCCGAGGCCGTATTTGTTGACAGCCAGCACTCTGAAGACATACTCCTCGCCTTTCAGCAGACCTTTGACTTTGTAATAGGTCTTAGTGACGTCTCCCTTGATGAGTGTCCAGGCGAGGCGACTGGTTTCACGTCTTTGTACAACGTAATGCATGATATCGGCACCGCCCGCTTCCTGAGGCGGTCCCCAGGAGAGAGTGCAGGCCTCCGCGGTGAGTTCGGTGATGTGCATCGGTCCGGCGCAGGGGCCAGGCTTGTCCGTGATCACACAGTTTATCGGTATCGTCACTGTTCCCGCGATGTTCTGCAGAGTCAAAGCGTACTGTCCAGAGTCTCTCCTGATGCAGTCTTTGACCACCACGGCGGTGCTTATGTCCGTTGAGAGGATCTGGATTCTGGCTCTCAGCTCGATCTCTTTTCCGTCTTTGGTCCAGGACACCACGGGAGCGGGGCGTCCGGCCAGATCAGCATTGATCTTCAGAGTTTCACCGGCTTTTACGAACAAGGTCTCTCTGTATTTCACATCCATCATGATGCGTGGTGGATCTACGTCGTCCTTCGCGGTGATTGGTCCAGTGGTGTCAGACGGTTCGCTGAAGAGGCCGGCTGCGTTCTTGGCGATGACGCGGAAGTCGTACTGGCTGTTCTCTGTGAGACCTGAGACGTCATAGTGAGTCTCGGGCACATTCGTAAAGTTACATCTGGTCCAGCGTCCCTCGGGGAGGTCTCTGCGCTCAATAATGTAGCCGGAAACTTTAGCTCCACCGTCGTATTCTGGTTTCTCCCAGGACAGAGACACAGAGGACCTGTTGACCGCTGTCACCACCGGTGTACCCGGGGGATCACAAGGGTCCCTGGCTGCCACCGCTTCACAGGCTTTGCTGCATTTGCCAATTCCGGCAATATTCTCAGCGTAGACGCGGTACTCATACATCATGCCCTCCTCAACACCGCTCACCTTAAATTCTGAGTCCTTAAGCATTCCTCTGTTAATTTTTGTCCAGAGGATGCTAGTGCGCTCTTTCCTTTCCAGATGGTAGCCGAGGACAGGGCTTCCACCGTCGTTAACAGGCTCGTTCCAAGTCACTAGCATGAAGGACTTAGTGGCCAGCTTCACGATCGGAGTGGAGGGAGGTCCTGGCAGTTTAAAGTTGTACTGAGCGGTGACTCCAGGTGAGTCCAGGTACGTGCTCTTGCCATATCTGTTCACTGCATAAATACGGAACTGATATTCAGCCCCGTGTGTGAGACGACCGGCCTTGAACGCATTTCTAGCCACATTTCCGGCCACTATCTGCCACTCCTGAGAGTTGGTGTCTCTCTTCTCCACGATGTAGTGACTGATGGAGCAGCCTCCGTCATACTCAGGTGGACCCCAGGAGACAGTGATGCTGTCGGATGTGACCGCGTCCACCTTGAAGGCTTTAGGAGGTCCGGGTTTATCCAGCACCACCACGGTGAAATCTGTAGACACTGTGCCTCCGCTGTTAGCCAGTGTGATCTCATATTTGCCAACGTGCTCCCTGCTGGCCTCTTTAATTATGATCTTTGAGGACGTAGCTGAGTTTAGGATCGTCACAGACGAGGTTTGCTTCAAAGGAAGTCCGTCTTTCTTCCAGGAGACGACAGGCTTTGGTCTGCCTCTTACTGGTACCTCAATGGTCAGGTCATCCTTGGCCTTCACGCTGTAAGTGTTGAAAAGCAGGCTCACGGAAGGCTCGATCGGGACGTCCTTAGCGACCACAGGCAGACCCAGATCCTTGGGCTCGCTCTTGCCTTTCTCGTTGATGGCCACGACTCTGAAGAGGTAGGCTTCATTGGGATTTAGGTTTGCTACAGTGGCCTCAGGCACTTTAACTGTGCATGCTGTGCCCCACTTGTCACCAGTCTTAGGCTTGAACTCCACGTTGTAGCACATGACTTTGCTGCCACCATCGTGAGCTGGTTTTTCCCAGGCCAAAGACACACTGGTCTTTGTCTGGTCCACCAGTGTGACCTTGCTCGGAGGCAGGGGGACCTCAGAGATTTTGATCTCTTTAGTCTCGGCGGTCAGACCCTGGCCATACTCATTGACGGCGCACACCCTGAAGTAGAAGGTGCCTCCTTCGGGCAACTCCTCGATCTTGAATGAGTTGGCCGTGCAGTTGCTGGTGACGGCTGTGTAGGCCTTTCTGACAGATTCTCTCTTCTCCACAATGTAGTTGGTGATCTTGGATCCACCGTCGGTGAGAGGAATGTCCCAGCCGAGAGTTATGGAGTCCTTCTTCAGCTCCTTCACTGCAAAGTTCTGAGGTGCACTTGGCGTATCCAGGATTCTCACAGCGACAACGGCAGACTTCAAGCCGCTGCTGTTCTCGAGTGTGAGCGAGTATTTGCCGCTGTCAAATCTGTTAACGTTATCGATGACCAGCATGGTGTAAGAGCTGGTGGTGTCAATGGCAGCGCGCTCTGTCAGAGTGCTCTCCAACTTCTCCCACTTCACCGCAGGCTCAGGTCTGCCTCTGATGGCGACGAAGAGACGCAGGGTTCCTCCGGCCCGAACAGACACCACCTTTCTAAGCTCAGCGTCAAGCTCCATCTCAGGGGCTTCAGCTCTGGAAGAAGGAATCACCGTGCCGTGGATGTTAGCTGCTTCGCCCACTCCCTCTGAGTTAATGGCGCAGACACGGAATTGGTACTCCACGCCTTCCTTCACATCTGTAATGGTCAGTTTAGTGGCTTGGATGCCCGTTGGCGGAGTGCACATAGACCATTCTTTTTCTACAGGTGGTTCCACAGCAGGGGCCACCTCTGTCTCCTCTTCCTCCTCTTCCTCCTCGGGGATGGGCACGTACTCCCTCATTTCAACGATGTAGCCCTTGACATAGGCGCCGCCATCAAAGTCGGGCTTGCCCCAGGACAGAGACACGGATGAGGTGGAATAGTCTGTGACTTTCGGGTGGTGTGGAGGTCCTGGAGGAGTGAGTGCATTGCACGCTCTGCAGAAGAGAGACAGTTCGCTAAGATCTCCCATTCCAGCCTCGTTTTCAGCAGCGACACGGAACTCATAGAAGTGGTCAATCATCAAACCGGTGACTCTGAAGTGAGTCTCCAGAAGCTTCTCTCTGTTACACTTGGTCCACCTCACACTGTCTTTGTCGCGTTTCTCCAAATGGTAGCTTTGGATTTCAGCACCACCGGTCTGTTCTGGAGCGGACCAGGAGAGAAGCATGGAGTCTTTAGTGATCTCACTCGCTTCGGGAGTTCCCGGTGCACTCGGGGGTTTGTAAGGATTACGGGCGACGATCGGTTCGCTCTCCAAGAAGTCACCGATGCCGTATTTGTTGATACCTCTGACTCTGAAGATGTACTCTTCTGAAGGGAGCAGGTTCTTTACTTTGTAGAAGAGACCCTCGATTTTAGAGGCGACTTGGGTCCAGGAGAGTCGGCTCGTCTCTCTCTTTTCCAGAATGTAGTGAGTGATGGGAGCACCGCCGTCCAAAGCAGGCTGAGCCCAGGCCAGCACACATCTGTCAGACATCACTCCAGTGACTTTCATAGGTCCAGCGGGAGGGCCTGGTTTATCCAGCACCTTCACGGTGATGGGGAAGTTTTTAATGCCTCCTAGATTCTTGAGGACGAGATCGTAGTTTCCACTGTCCAGTTTCGTGACGTCTTTAATGGTCATAGACGCCCGTTTGACAGCCAGTCTGATTTCGATGCGCAGAGCTTTGTCCATCTCTTTGCCTTCTTTGTGCCAGATGATCTCAGGGAAAGGTTTACCATACACGTCAGCGTCCACAACCAGGTTGTCTCCTGCATTCACAACAATGACGTCCTTGTATTTGGGATCCATGGAGGCCCTCGGTGGCTCAATTTCGTCCGTCGCGGTGATAGGTCCAGAGCTATCAGACGGCCCGCTGAAAACTCCGGCTGCGTTTCTGGCGATGACTCTGAACTCGTACTGCTCGTTTTCCATGAGCCCGGTGATGGTGTATTCAATATCTGCAATGTTAGTGAAGTTAGTTCTGACCCAGTGGCACTCAGGAGAGGACACATCCTTCTTCTCAACGATGTAGCCTGTCACTTTACTGCCGCCGTCGTACGCCGGCTTGGTCCATCGGATTTTGATGAGGTTCTTTGAAATGGTCACAGCTTCCGGAGTGCCCGGAGGATCGCAAGGATCACGGGCGACGAACGACTCAGAGACTTTGCTGCATCGTCCAATTCCGACGATATTTTCACCGTAGACTCTGAATTCGTATCCAATGCCCTCCTCCAGGTTACAGATCTTGAACTGCTGGTCAGTGATGAGGGTCTTGTTCAGTTTATTCCATAGAATGCTGCTTCTCTCTTTGCTCTCAAGGTGGTAGCCAATCACAGGGCTTCCACCATCATTTACTGGTTCATTCCACTCAACAATCATCATTTCCTTAGTTGCAGATTTGATATACGGTGTTCCGGGAGGGCCTGGTGGTTTGTATGGGTACTGCACCACAATAGCCTTGGAGTCCAGTGGCGCACCTTTTCCGTACCTGTTCTCAGCGATGATTCTGAACTGGTACTCGGCTCCCGTCTTCAGTTTGGTAACTTTGAAAGCGGTTCTTGCGAGCTGAGCGGTGACGGACTGCCATGACTGTGTGGTTGTGTCACGTTTTTCTATAATGTAGTTCTTGACTTGGCATCCACCCGTGTACTCTGGAGGCTCCCAGGCCAGGCTCACAAAGGTGTTGCTGACCTCCACAACCTTCACCGGTCCTTTTGGTGGTCCGGACTTATCCAGAATAATCACAGACACATCCTCAGTCGCAGTACCAGCAGAGTTAGCTGCAGTGATGGAGTATTTGCCCAAGTCCTCTTTAGATGCCTCTGTAATCGAGATAGAAGTGGTAGATTCTGTATTGACCACATTCACTCGAGAGGTCACCTTCAGAGCCTGTCCGTCTTTAGCCCAAGTGACTTTAGGTCTGGGGCGTCCAATCACTGGGAACTCGAGTTTCAGATCTTTTCCTGCACGGACGGTGTAGCTGTTAAACTGCATCTTAATGCTGGGCTCCATTGTCATATCAGCAGCAATCACGGGAGCAGCCAGTGCTTTGGGTTCACTTTTTCCTTTGTCGTTATAAGCAATGACTCTGAACAAGTACTCGGTTCCAGAGGTAAGTCCTTTCACCGTGCCTTCACATGTCTTTACATTTGAGGCCACTCCCCACTTGTCTGTGCCTTTAGGTAGCATCTCGATGAGGTATCCTCCTATACGGCTGCCACCGTCGTGCTCCGGTTTCTCCCAGGCCAATGAGGCAGAGACCTTAGTCACATCTGTGAGATAGACCTTTCCGACAGGGAGTGGCACCTCGGCCGCTTTAGTTGCTGTTTTAGTTTCCAGAGCCTGACCCACTCCGAATTCATTCTCAGCCATGACTCTGAAGTAGTACATCGCACCTTCAATAAGGTTCTCAACTTTGAAGGTTGTCTTGGTGCACTTAGTGGAGACATTGGCATAGGCCTTTCTGGTAGATTCACGTTTGTCAACGACGTAATTCTTAATCTTGGAGCCACCATCAACGAGAGGTGCGTCCCAAGTTAGAGTGACGGAGTTGGTCTTCACGTCTTTGACCACCAGGTTAAGTGGTGAAGAAGGTGTGTCCAGCACTTTGACCGGGACCACTTCAGAGACAGTGTCACTGCTGTTGGTCAGGGTCAGACTGTACTTTCCTGAGTCTCCTCTGTCGCAGGAGTCGATTGACAGCTGCGTGAAGTTCAGGCCTTTCTCCACCACGGCCTTCTCCGTCAGCTCTCCCTCGTCCTTGGTCCACTTGATCTCCGGAGCAGGTCTGCCCTTGAATGGAATATGGATTCTGACGGAACCTCCAGCCTTCACCACCACACCTTTCCTCAGCTCAGAGTCCAGATGGATCTGAGGCGGCTCCACTCTCTCTTCAGTCTTAGCGGTTCCAGAGAGGACGGCCGGTTCACCCACGCCCAGTTTGTTCAAAGCGCAGACCTGGACCTTGTATTCCTGGCCTTCTGCGAGTTTGGTGACCTCGTATTTGTTCAGACGCAGGCCAGTGGCAGGAGTGACCATGGTCCACTCCTCCTCCTCAGCCTTGCACACTTCAACGATGTAGCCTTGGATGGGGCTGCCTCCGTCTGACACCGGCTTACCCCACGCCAACGAAAGAGATGTCTTGGTGGAGTCGGTCACATTGATATAGCTTGGAGCTCCGGGTTTGAACTTAGGATCACATGCTCTGTATACCTGGCTGGGAAGACTTGGCTCTCCGGTGCCCACAATGTTCTCTGCGGCCACTCTGAACTCGTACTCGTGTCCGTTGGAAAGACCGGTCACTCTGAAGGAAAGATCAGTCACTTTGGATCTGTTGCACCTGGTCCATTTGATTCCAGCTCTGTCCTTTTTCTCGATGACGTAGCCAGTGATCTCGCTGCCTCCGTCGTTCTCTGGTGCTGTCCATGTGAGCGTCATGCCGTCGTGGGCGATGTGCGTCACGTCTTCAATATGAGGCGGACCCGGAGGCACAAACGGAGTCTTCATGACCACGTTGTCGGACTCCAAAGACTCGCTGATGCCATATTTGTTCACAGCCATCACACGGAACATGTACTCGTTGCCTTCCAACAGTTTGGTGACTTTGTAGCAGGTACTGGTGCAGCTGTTGGAGACGACAGTCCACGCCAGACGACTGGTTTCTCTTCTCTCGATGATGTAATGAGAGATTGCGTTGCCACCGTCGTGAAGTGGTGCCCGCCATGCCAGCATACATCTGTCCTCGGCCACTCCGGTCACATGCAGAGGGCCTTCACATGCGCTGGGTTTGTCCAAAACCACAACTTTGAACGAGATCGTCTCACTGCCAGCTTCGTTTGTGAGCTGCAGTACATACAGTCCACCATCAATCCTGATGGAGTCCTTAATGACAATCATGGCCCGGGTTGCTGTGTTCTTGATCTCCAGTCTCAGAGTATTCTCGATGGGTTTCTCATCCTTGAACCACTGCATCGTTGGAGGAGGCTTGCCACGAGCGTCGGCGTCCAGTTTGAAGGTTTCCCCAGCGTTAATGATGATGGTCTTGGTGAATTCAGGATCAATGGAGAATTTAGGAGCCTCCACTTTATCGCTTGCAGTAATGGGTCCACTGTTGAAGGATGGTTTGCTGACAGTGCCCACAGCATTCTTGGCGATAACTCTGAAGTCGTACTGTGCGTTCTCAGTCAGACCGGTGACAGTAAACTGTGTCTCAATGACGTTGGTGAAGTTGGCTCTCACCCAGCGTCCTTCTGGCAGGTCGCGTTTCTCCACAGTGTAGCCGGTGATGTTGCTGCCGCCGTCGTACTCTGGTTTGGTCCACTGAATTACGATGGTGTTTTTGTTAACGTGGATGGGTTCTGGCTGGCCCGGGGGATCGCATGGGTCACGCGCCACGCAGCCTTCTGAGATCTTGCTGCACCTGCCGATGCCCACGATATTCTCAGCATAGACCCTGTACTCGTACTCTATGCCCTCCTCCAGCGGGTAGCTCTTGAAAGTGGTCTCGTGAATCAAAGTCTTGTTTATCTTGACCCACAGAATGCTGTTTCTCTCTTTCCTCTCCAAATGGTAGCCGAGGATAGGGGTGCCTCCGTCAGAGATGGGATCATGCCACTCTACAACCATGTGATCCCTGGACAGCGAGGCGATGAAGGGAGTACCGGGAGGGCCTGGCTCTCTGTACGGGTACTGGGCCACCACAGTCGGGGAGTCCAGCCCGTGGCTCTTACCGTAACGGTTTTGGGCGATTATTCTGAACTGGTATTCGGCTCCTGTCTTCAGCCTGGGCACTTTGATGGTATTTCTGGCACAGTTGATGCTCACGTTCTCCCATGTGGTGGAGGTCGTGTCTCTCTTCTGAATAACGTAGTTTGAGATCTGGCATCCTCCGTTGTGTTTAGGTGGGTCCCAGGAGATGGTCACGCTCTGAGTGGTGATTTCGTCGAACCTCACGGGTCCGGACGGAGGCCCAGGTTTGTCCAGGATGATGATTTCGACCGTGGTGTCTTTTTTACCGACAGAGTTGGCCACGCTGACGGTGTACATGCCGCCATCATCGCCCGCCGCCTCCTTGATGCTGAGGGATGTTGAGGTCGGCGTGCTGGCGGTGTTGACTCTTGTGGTAAATTTCAGAGGAGCTCCATCTTTGCTCCAGGACACTGTGGGTTTGGGACGTCCGATCATGGGTATGTTCACGCACAGATCTTTGCCGACATGGACGCTGTAGCTGCTGAAAGCCGGGCGGACATCTGGTTCAAACACTAAGTCTTTGGCCATGACTGCTCCTGACAGCACCTTGGGGTCACTCTTGCCCTTGTCGTTGATCGCAGTAATTCGGAAAAGGTACTCCTCTCCAGGGTTCAGGTTGGACACAGTTGCCTCCATGGTCTTGAACGTGTTAACACCGTTCCACTTCTCTTGGCCCTTGAGCTGCACTTCGAGCAGGTATTGCACGACTCTGCTGCCACCGTCGTAATCTGGCCTCTCCCAAGCCAAAGAGATGCTGGTTTTAGTCTGGTCTGTGACAATAAGATTCTTGGGACACTGCGGCACCTCAGATGCCTTAAGAGGATCCACGATCAGGGCTGGAAGACCGACTCCGTGAGCGTTTTCAGCCAGGACTCTGAAGTAGTAGCTGCAACCTTCTTGGAGATCCTCCACCTTCCATTGCAGCGCGTGGCAGTTTGTGACCACAGCAGCATAGGTTTTGCGTGTGCTCTCTCTCTTTTCAACAATGTAGTTCTTGATTTTGGAGCCTCCATCCAGAAGAGGCGGTTCCCAAACCAGCGTGACAGACTGGTTTGTGATTTCCTTTACTTTGAGGTTGAGTGGAGCACTGGGTGTGTCCAGAACGCGGACAACGACAAAAGCAGACTTAGTTCCGCTTGAATTCTCAGCGGTGACTGTGTATTTGCCGCTGTCGTTTCGGCTCATGTTGTCGATTACAAGAGCAGTGTAGCTGCTCGTCACCTCCACTTGCGCCGTCTCTTTCAGCGGGGCCTCGTCTTTGGCCCAGGTGATAGCGGGAGCAGGTCTGCCCTTGATTGGAATAAACAGTCTCAGGGATGCTCCGGCTTTGATAGACACGATATTCCTGAGTTCTGGATCGATATCAAGGTCAGGCTCCTCTACTTTGTCTTGGGCCACAATGACACCAGAGACATCAGCAGCCTCGCCAACTCCGACTTTGTTGACGGCACATACTCTGAATTTGTAAGCCTGGCTCTCCTTCAGCTTTGTCACCTCAAACTTTGTCTGTTTGATGCCGGTAGGAGGCGTACAGATCACCCATTCCTCCGCTGGTCCTTCTGGAGCGGCTCCCTCTTCAGCCAGGGCCTCGGCCGGAGCTTCAGCTTCAGGAGGAACTGTGGTCGTACAATACTCAACAATGTAGCCCTGGATCTCACAGCCACCGTCACAGGCAGGCTTAGCCCAGGACAGGGAGACTGTGGATTTGGAGGTGTCCAAGACCCTTGGGTGGTGTGGTGGGCCAGGTTTGAAGATAGGGTCCACAGCTTTGTAGAAGACGGTTTGAGAGCTGGCTTCTCCAACGCCAACACCGTTTTCGGCTGCGACTCTGAATTCATAAAGGTGACTTTCCAACAGTCCGGTCACTCTGAAGGTCAGGTCTGTGACTGTTGTCCTGTTGCACCTGGTCCATCTCACACCTTCTTTGTCGTGTTTTTCAATGATGTACCCAGTAATGGGGCTGCCTCCATCTTCAGAAGGAGCTTCCCAGGTCAGAACCATAGAGTCTTTCTTGATGTCTGAGACCTCCAGGCCTTTCGGCGCTCCTGGAACCAGGTATGGATCTTTAATCAGGACAGATGCTGACTCGAGGGGTGCACCGACTCCAAACTGGTTCACAGCACGAATCCTGAAAATGTACTCGTCTCCTTCAAGAAGTTTGGTCACTTTCAGACAAGTGTTCTCCACTTTCGGGTCAATAACGGTCCACACGAGTCGGCTGGTCTCGCGTCTGTCCACAATGTAGTGGGAGATCTTGCTCCCGCCATCTTGAAGAGGAGCCTTCCATGCAATGCAGCAGCGGTCGTTCATAACTCCAGTCACAGACACTGGTCCCTGTGGCTCTCCCGGTTTGTCCAAAACAACTATATTGACCTTCACAGACTTCTCACCTCCTGGGTTCTTGAGCAGCAGGATGTACTCTCCTCCATCAGCCAGTTTAGCTTCTTTTACAGAAATAAAGGCCTTCTTCGGGAGGTTCTTGATCTCCCTGCGAATTGTGTTGCCCAGTTCCTGCTCTCCCATCACCCAGTGAATAGAAGGCAGCGGTTTGCCGTGAACGTCGGCATCAATCTTGAAGTTGTCGCCAGCGTTCACCACGATAGTCTGGGTGTACTCTGGGTCAATGCTGTAGCGTGGTGGCTCAATCTCGTCTTTGGCCGTGATAGGACCGGTGCTGTATGATGGGAGACTGAAAACACCAGCGGCATTTCTGGCAATGACTCGGAACTCATACTGGTTATCCGGCACAAGTCCGGTGGCGACGTATTCTGTCTCAATGACATTGGTGAAGTTAGCCTTAAGCCAGCGGCCCTCGGGCAGTTCTTTCTTCTCCACGATGTAGCCCGTGACCTTAGCTCCGCCATCGTACTCGGGCTTGGTCCAGGCGATGGTCACGGAGTCTTTGGTGATCTTTGTAGCCTCAGGAGTGCCAGGAGGATCGCACGGGTCTCTTGCCACCACACCCTCAGAAACTTTGCTGACTTTACCCACGCCAACGATGTTCTGAGCGTAGACTCTGTACTCGTACTCCAGTCCTGGCTCCAGGCCAGAGGTCTTGAAAGTTTGTTCAGTGATGAGTGACTTGTTGAGCTTCACCCACAGGATGCTGTTCCTCTCTTTGCGCTCCAGGTGGTATCCCAAAATGGTGCTGCCTCCGTCGTTTACTGGCTCATTCCAGGCCACCACCATGCTGTCTTTGGTGCAGGCCGCGATGTTTGGGGTTCCCGGAGGTCCAGGCAGTTTGTACGGGTACTGAGCGGTGATGCACTCGGACATCAGCACCGGACCCTTTCCGTATCTGTTCTCAGCTGTGATCCTGAACTGATACTCGGAGCCGGTCTTCAGTCTGCCGGCCTTTACCTTGGTTCTGGCGAGGTTAGGAGATACGACCGTCCAGTTTGTGGTTGTCGTGTCTCTCTTCTCAACGATGTAGTGTTTGACCGTGCAACCGCCTTCGTACTCAGGAGGGTTCCAGGAGATAGAGATGCTGTCAGAGGTGACTTCCTCCACTTTGACCGGGCCTGAAGGCTGGCCTGGTTTGTCCAGAACAACCACTCCGACCTCAGCCTTGGTCTCTCCCGCCGTGTTGCTGAGAGTGATCAAATAGTGGCCAACATCGTCTCTAGAGGCCTCTTTAATGAAGAGGTTCAGCATGGTTTCTGTGAAGGTGAAATTAACTCGAGTGGTTCTTTTCAAAGGAACGCCATCCTTGACCCACGACACGGCGACTTTAGGACGAGCCACGTAAGGGATGCCCAGAGACAGGTCCTCTCCAGCGAGAACAGTGAATGTGTTGAAGAGCATTTTAGCGACAGGTGCAATCACCAGATCCTTGACAATGACCGGGACGCCGAACTGTCGTGGGTCGCTGGTTCCCTTCTCATTTCTTGCTGCGACTCTGAACATGTATGCCTCACCAGAATTCAGGTTTGCAATAGTAGCCTCGGTCTCTTTCACAATGAGAGCCTGTGTCCATTTATCAGCGCCTTTAGGCTGGACTTCCACCACATAACAGCCTATTCTGCTGCCACCATCATGCACCGGTTTCTCCCAAGTAAGAGTGACACTGGTCTTCGTGACGTCCTTGAGAAGGACTTTGCCTGGTGGCTGTGGTTTTTCTGATACTTTGACGGACTCAATGGTTTCAATGGGCAAACCAATGCCGTATTCGTTCTCAGCCAGGACTCTGAAGTAATAGTTGCAGCCTTCGAGAAGCTGGTCGATTGTGAAAGTGTTGGTGTGGCAGTTGGCGTTGACGGTAGCGTAAGCTTTCCGCGTGGACTCGCGCTTCTCAACGATGTAGTTCTTGATCTTCACACCTCCATCGTTCACAGGAGGGTCCCACGTGAGCGTCACAGATTCGTACGTAACGCCTGAGATCTTCAGGTTCTGTGGAGCGCTCGGTGTATCGAGCACTCTCACCTGAACCGTCACAGTTTTGGATCCGGAGCTGTTTTCGATGGTGAGGTTGTACTTTCCGCTGTCAAATCTGTTGACATTTTCAATCACGAGTGAAGTGTAGGAGGTGGTGCTGTCAATAGTGGCTCTCTCCACCGGCTCACCATCCTCTTTGGTCCATTTGGCCGTAGGCGCGGGTCTGCCTCTGATCGGTACGAAGAGTCGGAGTGCGCAGCAGGCTCGGAGGCTCACCACTTTAAGCAGCTCTAGGTCCAGCGACATCTCGGGTGGCAGCAGCCTGTCCTCCGCTTTGGCGTTGTCGGGCACAGACGCGGGGTCTCCGACTCCCTCGCTGTTCAAGGCAGAGATTTGGATCTTGTACTCTTGGTTCTCCTTCAAGTTTACAATAGAGAAAGATGTGGCCAGCAGACCCTGCTTTGGCGTCACAATGGTCCATTCTTCATCTTCCTCCTTCTCACAAGGAACACAGGTCTCCACGATGTATCCGGTGATATCCGAGCCGCCGTCGTAAACAGGTTTGTTCCATGCGACGGTGATGGAGGACTTGGTGGTGTCCAGGACTCTGGGGTTGCACGGTTCTCCGGGTTTGTACAGTGCGTCTGTGGCCTTACAGCACGGACTGGAGACACTTGGAGCACTTACACCAGCAACATTCTCAGCAGTGACTCTGAACTCATACATGTGTCCTACCACAAGTCCAGCCACCTTAAACTGCAGGTCCTTCACTTTCCTCTTGTTGCATTTGACCCAGCGCAGGCCCATCTTGTCTTTCCTTTCAACGTTGTAGCATGTAATTGGAGTTCCGCCATCGTTCTTAGGTTCCTGCCACATCAGAACCATCGAATCCTTGGTGATAGCCGTGACCTCTGGGTTCTCTGGGGCGTCTGGGACAGTGTACGGGTTGTCGGCGATGGTCGGTGCAGAATCGAGAGCCTCTCCAACTCCATATTTGTTGACAGCCATAACTCTGAAGATGTACTCGTTTCCTTTGAGCAGCTTGGTCACCTTCAGCTCTGTGACCTGCAGGTCCGAGGCCACGTTGGTCCAGACCAGACGGCTGGATTCACGCTTCTGGACAACGTAGCCTTCGATCTTTGCTCCACCATCATCTTCAGGAGGAGCCCAGGCGATCATGCAGCTATCAGCCATGACGTCAGACACTTTGAGGGGTCTACCTGGAGGTCCGGGTCTGTCCAAGACTTTGACCTTGAAGATGTGTTTGGCAAATCCTCCGACGTTTGTGGCTGTCAAGACAAACTCTCCTCCGTCCGCCCTGACGGAGTCCTTATTGGTCAGAGTGGTGGTGAGCTCTGTGAATCTTACCTCCAGCTTCATGGTATTCTCCACTTCTTTACCGTTCTTGGTCCAAACCATGGAAGGAATGGGCTGTCCAGCGATGTCAGCATCAAGTTTAAAGGACTCTCCAGCTTTGAGAAGGACCACGTCCTTAAAGATGGCGTCTACCATGATGCGAGGCTCCACAATGTCGTCTTTGCAGGTGATTGGGTCAGACTGGTCGGACGGCACGCTGACGGCGCCGGCTGCGTTTCTGGCGATAACCCTGAACTCGTAGGAGGCGTCCTGGGTAAGGCCGCTCACGGTGAAGGTGGTCTCCATGATGTTGGTAAAGTTGGCTCTCATCCAGCGGCCGGCGGGCAGCTCTCTCTTCTCCACGGTGTATCCGGTGATCTTAAAGCCACCGTCGTACTCGGGCTTGGTCCACTGGATGGTGATGACGTTCTTATTGACAAATATGGGCTCGGGCTGACCGGGAGGGTCCACCGGGTCCAGTGCTAAGATAGCTTCTGAGGCCTTGCTGGGTTTGCCGATTCCTGCCAAGTTTTCAGCGGTGACTCTAAACTCGTAGGCGACTCCGTCCTCCAGGCCGCTGGATTTGAAGATGTTTCCTTTGACCATGCTGGCGCTGATCTTGGTCCACATGATGCTGCTGCGCTCCTTTCTCTCCACGTGATAGCCCATGACCTCGTTGCCTCCGTCGGATACGGGCTCGTTCCAGCCAATCGTGATGGAGTCTTTAGTGAACGCAACTACCTGAGGAGTGCCGGGGGGTCCGGGAGCTCTGAAGGGATAGGCGGCCACTACGGCCTCGGAGGTGATGGGAGGACCCACGCCGTATCTGTTCTTGGCTTTGACTCTGAACTGGTATTCGGACCCAGTGTTGAGACGCACTGCTTTGAACATGGTGCGGATGATGGTAGAAGACAGCTCCGTCCAGCTCTGTGAGGTGGTGTCTCTGATCTCAATCACATAATTATTGATTGGAACTCCGCCGTCGTTCTCTGGAGGCTCCCACGAGAAGATACAGTATGTTCTGGATATCTCCACAATCTGAACGGGTCCCTTCGGTGGTCCGGGAACGTCGTGGATCTTAACGATGATGTGTTCGGAAACAGTGCCAGCGATGTTCTTTCCGGTCATGGTGTAGACGCCGCTGTCACCCCGGTTACACTCGCCGATGCTGAGGACTACGGTGGCAGCGGTTGTCTCTACGTTTGTTCTCTGAGTGAGCTTCAGTGCAGCGCCGTCCTTCTGCCAGGACACGGTGGGCCTGGGACGTCCCGTCACCGGGATTTCCACTTTAATATCGTCTCCGGCTTTAGCGATGACAGTCTTCTGGCACACCGCGCGCAGGTCAAACTCCGGCAGCATGGTGGACTCCTTCACCGCAACGGGTTTGCTCTCACGCGGCGCGCTTCTCCCGGAATGGTTCACAGCCATCACACGGAAGATGTACTCCTCGTTCTCATTCAGATTCTTCACCACAAAGTCCAGCGTTTTCACCGTGGTCACGTGAGCCCATTGGTCGGTGCCTTTCTTCTGGGCCTCCAGGACGTATCCAGTGATTCTGCTGCCGCCGTCGTGTTTGGGTCTGGTCCAGGCCAGACTGACTGAGCTCTTGGTGATGTCTGTGGGGATGATGCTGCTCGGAGGAGTGGGGGCCTGAGACACACGGATGGGGTCGGAGGTCTCGACCGCCTCGCCGATACCGTACTCATTCTCGGCCGATACTCTGAAGTAGTACTCGCAGCCCTCTCCCAGCTCTTCAATTTTGACTGATGTGGTTGGGCAGTTTTTGATGCATGTTGCGAAAGCTTTGCGAGTGGATTCTCTCTTCTCAATGATGTAGTTTGTGATTTTTGCACCACCGTCAATAAGAGGCAACTCCCACTGCAGCGTGATGCTCTCTTTGTCGATCTTAATGGGTTTAAGGTTGAGGGGAGGTCCGGGAGAGTCCAGGACTCTGACATGGACATCCGCGGCCTTCTTTCCAGATTCGTTTTCAAGCGTCAGCTCGTATTTTCCAGCGTCGTTTCTGTTGCTCTCGGGGATAATGAGCATGGTGAAGGACTCGGTGCTGTCAATGACAGCTCTGGTGACGGACGCGCCCTCTTTGGCCCAGGTGACGGTGGGAGTGGGGCGTCCTTTTATCGGCACAAACATGCGGATGGAGCAGCCGGCGCGCACCACCAGGGTCTTTCTGAGCTCCACATCCAGCTCAAACTCAGGCTCCGCAGCCCTCTCCACAATCTCTGTGGCCTCCAGGGTCTCGGCCGGTTCGCCCGCTCCTTTGGCGTTGACGGCGCTGATGCGGAAGAAGTATTTGGCTCCGGCTTCGAGTCCAGGAACCACGAACTCTGTGATTCTGAGAGGAGAGGAGGGTGTGTCCTTCAACCACTCCTCGGTGCCGTCTTTCTTGTGCTCGATGATGTAGCCCGTCACCTCCATGCCGCCGTTGTCCAGCGGTTTGCCCCAGTTCAGAGTGGCGGTCATCTTGGTCGTGTCTGTGACTCTGGGGTTGACTATAGGTCCTGGAGGATCTACAACAGGAAGGGTCAGCATTAGTGCTCGCCCATTTTATTAGCATCAAAATCACAAAATTAATTTTATCACAATATGAGTTAACTTTTAATTACAATGTGCATCCAATCCTGTGTTTATTATCATTTTTGTCCCTGTATTGTCTACTCCTACTTAATATTACATTTAATACTTTGGTGAAATACAAAGATTTAATGACTACACTCACAGGCCACCACGATGGTTCTGACGGTCATGGAGGGCTCGCTGGCTTCACCAAATCCGGCGATGTTTTCAGCCAGGACCCTGAACTCGTACTCCACTCCCTCGGTGAGGCCGGTAACCTCAAACGACAGCTCCGTCACAGGTTTCTTGGATGCTCTCACCCATCGCATGCCCTTCTTCTCCTTCTTCTCCACGCAGTAACCGATAATATCACTGCCGCCATCATCCGCGGGGCGACGCCAGTTCACCGTGGCAGAGTGCCCATCCACCTTCTCCACCTCGGGCTTGGAGGGTGGGCCAGGAGGACCTAAGGCACAAAACAAGATTCAACTGATATTCAGAGACATGACATCAGGCAGTGTGGCCAAAACTCAAGTCAAATACAGGACTAAACTAAGACTAAAACAAAACTAAAACTAAAACAGATCTAAATAAGGGATAACCTAAGATTTACTGTGGCTAACCAAGGCCTATACCAGTTCGGATCTAGGTTGAATCCGGATTTAGAATGTACAAATCTAAAAGAATTCTCTCTTACCATATCGATCGACCATCTTGACGGCAACGGAGTGCGCGGGCTCGCTGGCTCCATACTGGTTCACGGCCTTGACTCTGAAGAAGTACTCGTTGCCCTGGATGAGTTTGTGGGCGACGTAGTGACAGTCCAGAACCCTTTTCTCCAGCACAGTCCAAAGCAGACGGCTGGTCTCGCGTTTCTCAATAACGTAGTGCTTAATTGGGGATCCTCCATCTTCTGTGGGGGCCGTCCAGGTCAGAGTCACCTTCTGAGAAGAGATGCCGCTGCACTCGATGGGACCAGGAGCCGCGGGCACATCCAGGACCTTCACCTTTACCGTCTCCTCTTGCACGCCGAAGGGGTTGCTGGCGGTGATAATGTACTCGCCAGAGTCCTTCCTGCTGGCGTATTTGATGGACAGAGTAGAGGAGGTCTCAGTGGCCTCGATATGAACGATATCGGACGGTTTGAAGTACTTCCCGCCCTTGGACCAGCAGGAAGTGGGTGCGGGTTTGCCCTGGATACTGGTCGCGGTGATGACGATGGTGTCTCCGGCTCTAACCGTCAGGCCCTCCATCACCTGAGCGTCTATGATGATGGTGGGAGCGGCTGTGGGGCGGCGAGAGACGGGTTAGAAAATCACAGACAAGTCAACAAATATAGTGTTGCAGTATTTTTGGTAGACCTAAGAAATCTGGCAAAACAGATATCAAACAAGCTGTATTAGATATTTCCAAAAAACAAAGCCACAATTCTGTCATATAATATATAGAGAGTGCTGTTAGTTGAAGACAATGTTATTGTATTGTATTATTGTGGTGTTGGTAACTCACCGTATTCGTCGGTGCAGATGATAGTATCGGTCTGTTCGGAGGGTGGACTGAGCGCTCCGGCTGCGTTCTTGGCTCTGATTCTGAACTCGTACTTGCAGCCTTCCTGGAGCTCGGTGACGGTGTACGCCGGCTCCACCACGTTCACCGGATTGGCCTTCACCCAGATCTTAGAGGGCAGGTCTCTGCGCTCCACGATGTACCCGGTCAGCCGGTGTCCCCCGTCACAGAGAGGCTCTGTCCACTGCAGGGTCACTGTGCTGCGTGTGATGGACACTACGTCTGGTTTACCGGGAGGGTCTGTGAGGAGAGAACACTTCATTAGTCACCTACTGAAATATCTTTTTAAACTTTGAAAACACACTCTAATATCAATCCATTTCAAAGAATACATTTGCAAAAATATTTTCCTTTTACCCCTAAGGTGCCTCGAACACGTCTTTAGGAATCACTAATGGTACATACCGATGGGGTCTAGCGCCACCTGTGGGTCGGTGGGGTTGCTGGGTCGGCCAATGCCGGCCAGGTTAATAGCCATGACCCTGAACTCGTACTCCAGTCCTTCGGTGAGGCCAGTCACTTTGTGCTCCTTCATCCTGAGAGCTGCCGGGCTGGCTCGCTTCCAGAGCATGCTGTTCCTCTCCTTAAACTCCACGTGGTAACCTGAAGGCAACAGTAATGATAATAATAATAATGATAATAATAACAATAATAATATTAATAATGATAACAGGAGAACTTATGCTTTAGTAAAAGAAGGAACCGTATTTCTGTACCGGTGATGGGCGAGCCTCCGGTCTTCCTCGGGTCCTGCCAGCCCAGATACGCAGAGTCATGTCTCATACTCATGATCTGAGGAGGAGCTGGAGAGTCGGGGATGTCTGCACAACAACAGAGAGGTTAGAGGCTAGAGCAGGACTAAACCAGGACTAAACCAGGACTAAACAAGGTCTAAACCAGGACTAAACCAGGACTAAACCAGGTGCAGATGAACTGCTGATGTACTATGTTTTGCTACATATATTTAGTTTGTGCTCCTCTATGAATATGGTCATGAGCATCAAATGAATATAAGTGTTATTCTGGTAAAAGACCTTAGGGTGAATGGGAACTCACTGAATGGGTGCTTGGCCACACAGGGCTCGGACTTCAGGCCCTCGCCGACGCCGTATTTGTTTTCGGCACAGACTCTGAAGATGTACTCGGTGCCCTCGTGCAGGCCGGTGACTCTTAAGCTGTTGGAGTCAACAGTGGAGGACACGGTCACCCACATGTTGGTGATGGAGTCTCTCTTCTCCAGGATGTAGTTGGTGATCTCAGACCCACCGTCGTCTTTGGGCGCGCCCCAGCGCAGCGTGGCGCCGTCCGCCGTCACCTCTTTAAACTTAATGGGACCGATCGGTATGCCGGGCTTGCCCACCACTCTGTGAGGCACAACGGACAAGTAAGAAAGTGATCAATATAAACTCTAAAATATATATTACTAAAGGAATATGTGAGTTTAAATCACTTTAATACAGAACATGAATCTTGATTTGAGTGGTTTACTAAAAAAACACACACAAAATGGAAAAACAAAAAGGTCTTAATGTCGGACAACCCGTAAACAGTCTAACCCTGGGACAAAAGCTCAGGTGACCATGCGCACCTTGAGGCATGGGGAGGGTCTTCTATAGGGTTAGGGTTAAGGCTAATAAAACGGACACGTTGCTATAATGAATGAGGACCTGATGAAGATGGTGGACTCCTTGCTGCCGGCGCTGCTCCTCAGATTGATGACGTATTTGGAGGCGTCCGAGCGTTGGCAGTCGCGGATGAGCAGCGTGGTGTTCACCGCGGTGGACTCGGCGCACACTCGGCCGGTGTCGGTCAGGTCCTCGTCGTCTCCTTTCTTCCAGGACACTTTCGGCGTGGGTTTACCGATTAGCGGCAGCTTCAGCCGCACCGTCGTGCCTTCTTTGGCGATGTACACCATGTTGGGAAGTTCACGCAGGTCCAGGCTGGGCAAGACTGTAGAGAGAGAAGAGTCCTAGGTTAGTCCTGGTTCAGTCCGGGTTCAGTCCTGGTTTAGTCCTGGTTTAGTCCCGGTTTAGTCCTGGTTCAGTCCTGGTTTATCTCTGGTTTAGTCCTGGTTTAGTCCCGGTTCAGTCCTGGTTTAGTCCTAGTTTATTACTGGTTCCGTCCTGGTTCAGTACTGGTTCAGTCCTGGTTTAGTGCTGGTTTATTCCTGGTTCAGTCCTGGTTTAGTCCTGGTTTAGTCCCGGTCTTACTGATCTGGTCCTTGGCCACCACAGCGAGTTCTTTGGGGGAGCTCTCTCCAGACTCGTTGACGGCCATGACTCTGTAGTTGTACTCGCGGCCCATGATCAGGTCCTTGGCGCTGTACTGCATGTTCTTAGACCTGCACCGAAACACATACCATTAATGCAATACATAGTACATACAGACTAATACAACAGTGTGAGGGGTAACCACTCACATTCCTGCCCTTGAGGAGAGCAGACGTGCGTCCGCTCTCTCTGCTTTGCCTTGCTGTAATCTGTTTTTTTCCCTTTAATTTTCCACTTTTCTTCATTGGATTATGTTTTATACATTTGTTTAGGAGATCCTAAATATTTAACATTTTTATTGGATTTTACATCTTTTGGATTTTACAACTTGATGAGTGGAACAACTTCATTCAACATGTCCGGGGTGGAATTCCAAACAAATTCTCCCTGTATAAACTGTTGGATCTATTGCCAGGAGATCGTGAGGCTAAAGTCAAAGATTTTTTATTTGGAATCACAGAAGGGACTTCACCAAATGCTCCCAATCACGACCAGTGGTAAGACGCCTAGACTTTATAACAGAAAACACAGAAAACATTCTACGAACAATGCCACTTTTAACCTGGACTTAGAAAACACGGTGTCTTTCCCAAAACTATCAAAACACCAGAATGTCATCCTGGCATAAGCTCGGTGCTAAACCAAAGCACCGAAAGATAAAAGAAAATACGGGAAACACAGAAGCAGTTGTAGCAGTTCGACAATCACCAAAAATAAGGCTAACAAGCAGGTGGACTACTGCTTCAAAACACTAAAATGTACAAAATACAAGATTGGCCTAATAAAGTGGCCAGTAAGTTCAGAATATTAAAATTTTTTGTATGGTTGCTCCTGCTATTACAACCAGCATTTAAATGGCTCATGTTGTTTTGTATAGTCTGTAACCCTGTTGCTGAATCATCCATTTGTACAGTATCGAACTTCTCATTTTAAAACTCTTTATACAATGTATTCATGATATTTATTCCACAGCCCACTGCTACATAGAAACTGATTAACTACTTTTTAAATGTACATATTATGCGTGGTCTATTGCATGCAATAAAAGATTAATACTGTGTAGGAGTAAATCGTGTTTTCTAAAAATTAGTTAGCATCTCTTAGCAGAGCTTTTTGTGCGTGATAGTATTTTGTATTCAGGCTATGCTCTCCCACTGCACACACCCACATTTATTTTTCAATCTGTATCTACCTACTAAGACATTTATGACACTTATTTTCATCGAGAAAGTAGTTTGGAAGAAATGTGGGTAAATACACTAACTTACCTGGCTTTATTAGAGAGAATTTGTACCTAATAAAGTGGCACCCAATGTGGTTATCTGCTGTTGTAGCCAATTGCTTCATGTTTTGTTGTCTTATGCAGACAACTATGCTAATGTTGTCTTTATTTCAAACCAATCCCTGACCATTTTTGCCAACAGAATGGTTTCCTGTTTACAAAATTAAACTGCAATGCTAACTAATATGCTAACTACTCTATATTCACAAGCCTGTCATCATTTCTGCCTTTTCAATGAGATTAGGGAGGAATATATAATAGCTGTCAGTCTAGAAAATGTAAAAATGTTAGCCTAATTTTAGAAATGATTGCAGTCCATTTGACACTTTTTCTTATTTGTTCTAAACATATGAGCATGACTAAAAGTATTTTTGATGCAGGTAAATATGTCCACCTAATCTCTCTCTTGTTTCTTAATCTGTCTTTGTCACAGTGTAGTATATAAGGGGAGAGACGTGAGCGTTTAACTTGTGGATATGTTCAGTTTTAAACGGGGCACCACCAGTCATGCTGGAAAGAAAGCTAAACTATCGTCTACCATCTGAAGGATTTGTTCTTGTCACTGAAGGTTAAATACCCAGAAGAATAACAAAATAACAGTCACTTAAGACCCACTTCTTATTGAAATAAACATGCATTTATTAATTCAAAAATAAGCACAAAAAGATTCAAAGACCATGAATTATACTGGACAGAATTCAGGACAGAGAGAAAGGCAATGGAGTTTAACCTTAGATGTATTTTAATGGCTAATGCGGGTGGAAATTAGGCTATATACTAATTCAATAAAAGACTAAAGAAACGAAGCGATAAGGTGATCAGAGATTTTCAAGACTAGACGCCAACACTGTATTTAATGTCATGCACTGGTGCTTACTGTGTATCCGATCTGGGATTGGACTCCTTGGTGCTCGAGACACTTCTGGTGTGATGGGCCAAAACTGCATCGAAGTCTGATGTGGTCTTTGATGGCCGTCTTCAGCAGGTTGATGGTTTGGTCTTTAAACCAGGCGTTGGCCACTCCGTGGCAGCAGGATTTTTCTAGGTTTAAGCTTCTTCAAAATCACGATCCGGCTAACAAAACTTTTAGTCTTACACTAATCAGATTTCAGTTTAGCTGTGCGCGAACTTTGAGGCGTACTTGGAGACGTCGTCTCCCTTTATTTTTCCACTTTTCTTCATTGGATTATGTTTTATACATTTGTTTAGGAGATCCTAAATATTTTACATTTTTATTGGCTTTTACATCTTTTGGATTTTACAACTTGACGAGTGGAACAACTTCATTCAACATGTCCGGGGTAGAATTCCAAACAAATTCTCCCTTTATGAACTGTTGGATCTATTGCCAGGAGATCGAGAGGCTAAAGTCAAAGATTTTTTATTTGTAATCTCAGAAGGGACTTCACCAAACGCTCCCAAT
>JAVQKG010032656.1:0-18648 GCA_036025885.1 Hypseleotris bucephala
GGGAAGACTGATAGACACTGAGTGCTTTTTCATGACAGCTATCACTTATCTTCTAATGGTAGTCTAACCTGGACAGTTTTCTTTCACCCATAACTGGCAATAGTCAGTCAGACAGAACAAAACATAAAATAAGTACATCCACAGACACGATTTGAACTCACTTGAACTGTCTGCCGTATAGGTACACTCAGCATGTACAAGCATTATCTGAACAAATCTGAATAGTCTTAACTGTTTATAGACTTCAGTTTCTTGGGATAAATCACATAACATTTTAAACATTGAGTTGACCATGTAACCAACAGGAACAAAGATATGTGTAATCTTGAAATGTTGAGCAATACAAAACCCAGTGATTGTTTTCGCACAATAGTTCAATCAATAGTCCAATCAATAGTCCACATCATGGACTATATAGAAAAGTATCCATTTAGAGTTGACATTCACCTTCAAATACGGTGTGACAGTGTGTATACTAGCTTCTTGGTTAGTCTGAACTATGCCTCAGTGAGAAGCTAAAACAAGGTGACACGGCGGTCAGTCACACAGGAAACCAAGACTGCAGACGATCTCACATCCTGCCTGAGCTATGGAGAAGACACTTCCTCCTTTAAAGCAGCATGTACAAGTACAGTGCACACAGTGTTGCTAAGGCAGTGGTGGGGTGCTAAAGATGAGCGTCAAGATAATAACATGTCAGCTGAAACTGAGAGCAGATGTGCAGACAGATGTTTCCAAATCAACTAAATACAACTTAAAAATCACAAACATTTCAAGTGACAAAATACAGTTAAATCTAAGCTGTCACATTCAGAGTTGTTGTATTGTTGACATTGGTAATGGCTGTGGTTGACCTGGGTTGACCCTAAAGGCCAAAAGATTGCTTCTGTTCATTGCTATTGTCGTGCTACGATGAAAAGTTGTCAAGGCCGTGTTTATACTGTGAAGATTAATTTCTCACTAGTGGCTTGAAAATTGTTCATAGTGTAAAAGCCAATTTGATGTGGCTAGTATGGCTGTTCCTTTTTACTTTTCTTTTTTTTTGGAAAAATCTCATATACAGTACATTACAGTACATTTAAAGCATACAGTGACATCTTTAGGCATTTTATGAAAGCTTGACATCCTTGTACAGCGCTTCAACAGCTGTAAAAATCCAGCCATCTTTGAAAATACAATCTCTATTTGTTCACTTCCTGGTGTGCATCTGCCCCATGGTTGTCATCAGGGCTTCTTGGCTGCAGTTTTGGCTTTCCCATTTGGTCCTGTTTTGATCTGGGTCATCTCAACATCTGTCAGGGCGTCAGGGGGAAGGCACAAGCGCATGCGTTCAATGGTCTTCTGGTAGGCTGCCCTCTCCTGCTCCAGAGAGCGGATCATGTGCTTCATTTTGCTCTCCCGAGAAAGGAAGCTATCCACGCTGGTCTCAAGGGACTGAATCTTCTGACGGGAGGCCTGGTGATAAAAACAACTGCACTCAACCCAGGTGCTTTTTGATTTCAAGAAATATGACTGAAGATTTTTAAGTATAATAAGAATTTCAAAATTATATACAGTACATTTATGAGAAAATTATATCCCAAAATATCACCTACTAACTGTAAGTAACAGATGGAAGCAAGTTAAAGCCTAACTTTTGAAACATGATTTGATTGCATTTTAACAATATTAAAAATATTTGATTGTGATTAAATTAACTAAAAATCTCACACACACCATCAAAATTCAACAACCACATGAATTCCTCTAAACCAGCTATTCTCTGCCTATATTTGTCTTTTTATTCACATTGGAAATTAGTTTTTAATATCTATCTATAAGCAAATAATGGATAACAAAAGAAATACTGTTAAATGCCATAACCAATGCCAAAATCTCTTATGAATATACCTGAATTTGACTTCTGACTCGGCTGATAACATTATTTAAAGTACATAAAGGTACATTTTAAAAGTTACACTTCAGGAATGTGTCAGTAGTGGTACAGCTGTCTTTTTCTCCACTTAGATTTTGCTGCCATCTATTGGCCATTTGATGAAAACTCACATGTAATTCAGTTGAATTGTTGCTCTACTATGTATATTAATACTGTAAAGGCACTTATTATAAAATGTAAATCTGCCTTTGTGTATTTCTTACCTGTAGTTTCTCCAGCAAGTCCATGTTTTGTTTCTTCAGCTGTGCATTTGTCTTCTCAAGTTTGTCGAGGCGCTCAGAATCATCAGGCAAAGGCCCAGCGTCTAACATCTCATCCTGCAGCACGTGATACTCTACTTCATATGCATGTAGCTGCTTGGAGATATCCATTTCCATTACCTAGACCAATTAATATATTAATATAATTAATATATATATAACTATTTAATAATAAAAGAAATTGCAAATGATGGTACAAAAAAGATACTAGAGAGATAGTACTTTTAAAATCTCAGTAAAGAAGTAATTATTTTTGTCTTACTTTGTCGGGTGTTATACTTTTCATACTGTACCTTTGCAATGGTCTGCTCCATCTGTTTCTGAGTGAAGGTGGGAAGTGCAGTTTTCAGATAGTCCACAATGCTCTCAAAGTTGTCACACTTGACTATCTCGCTTTCATGGCTACTTAGAAGACACAAGGCCACTTTGAAGATGACCTCAGTCCCTTGGGCAAACACAAAATCTGAAAAGTATAGAACAAAACATTGTCATTGTTCGCACTCAACAGGTAGTGACATGTAAATTCAAACCTATGACATACCAAAAAGGCGAGAAACAAAGCCAAGAGGGAACTGAGAGGCAAACAGTGTTAGAAACCACGGAGCAGCATAGAGACTGGGGCAGATCTCATGTTCTTCAAAGTGGTTGTACAACCTGCGATGATAGTCATGCAGCAGTCTGGACAGCTGGTACATCTGAATCTGAAAGAAATATACAAGACACACAGGCACAAGATACAAAGAGTTAAGAACAGGCCATAACAAGTAAAACAAAGCGCAAACTGGTATAGCTGGAAGTGCTAGAACTGCAAGTTGGGGACAATATAATCCAAGTATACCCAACATATTAAGCAACTCACTGTCAGACGTCTTGACACTAACATGTAATCCAGCTAACATTAAAAGAGCCGCGCTACATGAAACTGATGAAAACAAAGAAGTACAAAAAGAGAAGTATAAAAAGGTAGTTACAGCTCTCATTGTTTCCTGTTTAAAAATCCACAATACATGTACCTGTGAGTGTTGAATTAAAGCAAGAAGGCAGCAAACTCGACCAAGTCTAACAGATACTAGGACAGTTTCAGTAAAAGGGAAGTGCTGTGCTCAAAGCCTACCTCATGCAGATTAAACATTACCACACTTGCTAAAGCATATAGTACCCTGCTGAGGTCAGCTTACAGTTAACCCTGGTTAACAGTGCATGCAAGCAGGTGTGGTATTAATATGAAGAGGGAACACTTGGCTACTGTTTACTGCAAGATAAAACACACTGGCCTCTCTCCATATGATGACCCCATATAGAGAACAACTAGAAACAACTTATGTCATTTCTTGTGAAAATATTGAATAAAGCTGTCAGAGGACCTTTGTAAATTATTTCAGTTTATGTGAAGGATGCTAAGGTTCAAAGCTATATGAGCTTAGTAAATTGTAACAACTTTATTATACCAGTAAATATTTTTTTCCAAATAGTGGAATTAAGATTCACTTTTTTTTTTTTATTAGTTAGACCATACATTTATTAAAGTGACACCTGGTGCGGTCTTCTGCTGCTGTAGCCCACATGCGTTTAGGTGAATCTTCTGCACTCCTTAACAAGTGGCTGATGTTGTCTTTGTATGTACACCATAAAGATCACTAGTTTGTATTATAGGTTGAACAACTATTTGGGCTCACAAGCAGGTAAACAAGTCTGCCTAATATAGTGGCCAATGGGTGTATATGGTACAAACCTGCAGAGAGATCATGTCAGGCCTGTACTGGCGTCTAATCCCGAGGTCATACATCAAAAACTTGAGCATGTCGAAGGCCTGTTCCTCGCTCATGTGCAACAGTAAAACTCCAGCCACAAAACTGATGCCTTGGCAATAGCCGACCTGAAAATACACACATCATGGCGCAAAGATTTGCTCCCACATCTGTCTGCAATGAATATCAGGAATCAGAAGTGTCTTTAAAAAAGAGTCATGAAGCATGTACCTCTGTGTCCAGCAGAGAGTAGGCTTTTAAAAGATTGTAGAGAGAGAGCTGCCCGGCACCAAGCTGCACTGAGAAATACTGGTGGGTGGGAAAAGTCCGGCCTGAGAAAGAATAGATTGCAAACTTAAATTGTAACCTTCATTCTGAAAATTTACTAAACAGTATACAGTATATCAAATAAAGGGCTGAGCGATAAAACCAAAAAAAAAAAAAACATTGCATTTTTCTTTTTATTATGATGATGATGGCATAATATGGCATACTGTGATGTGAATTATTCTGATTTGAATGCATTAAGGTTGTTGTCAAACAGCACTTTTTATGCTGTTGTTTATGTAAATTAAATATTTTTTTTACAAAAGGGTATATCGCTAAGCCCTACTAGATTAAGTAAAAGTTCATTAGAGCACACCAAGATCGACCAGGATGGCATGCTGCTGAGCTGTGAGCTGCTTCAGCAGATCTCTATAAAGAGTGTCTGGGGCTTGTTGGCGCTGGGGAAGTCTGTGTTGCAGGCGATGTTGATGGGAATGAAGTAGCCAAACTTCTCCACGCCTGCTCTTAGGAACACCTACACCCAAAACAAATAGACAAATACACTATTAAAATTACATGGCAGCTTTATGGAAAACATGCATAATAGATTCACTCCTGCTTGTTCCCTCTCATTTTTCACACACAAACACGAATGATACATCACAGACCTTGGCAGAGTGCATGGTACATCTCCTCCTTGTCTTGTGGGACTGTGGTTCTGCCTGGGGCTGACAGCTTCTTCTCCCACAATAACTGAGCATCTTTAGAGCACTGGCCCACCTCCTCATAGTTCAGCTTCATCTTACGGATGTGCAACTCATCCCGACTAGCTACAGACACAGAAAAGATAAGAGGACAACCTGTCAGACATTTATACAATATACTGTGCTACTAAACAGGGATGGGACAATATATAATAATATATGTTTATCACAATAAAAACACAGCCAATTAATTTATTGTGTCATTTTTTATTATTGTGATAATTGTTCATCGTTCATTCTTTATTTGCACCTCAGTGTCCTTTGTGGATAAATGTAAATAGATAATTATTTTCAGTATAACTTCAGGAGATTTTGCCCCCCCAAGAAAAAATATGCAAGAAAAAGTTAAATTACTTTTAGCCTACAATAAAATACACTATTGTGATTCCAGCATTTTGCCCTTTTTCAAAATGTTTACAGTGTTTATTAATTATCGTGATAATATTCTTAATTACAGTCATTATGGTCAAGATAACCGTGACAAAAAACAATATTGTCACATGCCTACTACTAAAATACATCATACTAGTGTTTATATACAGTAGATAGCTTGGTAAAATCAGAACAATTGACAGGAAGAGACACAATGATCCCTTGGATAGATTCCCAACTGCTACCAAAGAAATGTAAACAAATAACACCCACAGGAACACCAGAATACACTTAGCCATTGCACCAAGAAGCATGGAGAGGTTTGAATAACAGAAAAAAATGTATGAAAAATTAAGATCACCAGTATAAGGTGAAGTTCTCTTTACCATAATAACAAAAACGTTTCCCCTAATGAACCAAATAAAAATGTGATTCATGCAAAATGTCTGCTGGTCCCAAAGCATGCTTCAGTATTGCTTACCATCTATTGGAAAAGACTATTCACAATTAGGTCCTCAGACCAGCAGTGGTGTCAGCAAAAAAAGAGAGATATTTTGTTGTTTAGAAATATGAAATCTGCACTTTATATCCATAAAAAAAACAATTAATAGTGCTTCTCTTGCCTAACTATTGGTCTCAGATTTGTACAACAGAGGACTTCACTAAAAGAGTTAACTCCCATAACTTGACCTGGACAAAATGCTAGTAAATTTAAAAGATTTACCATGCAATCCTCTAGTGCAAGTCCTAGAGTATGATTTACTGTATGTTTTACACTTCCTCATATCCACTCCTCCTTTTGTTCAAACATCCTGTTTATGAGGAAAGGTTAACACAATTGGGACTTATATAACAAAGAAGCCTATAATGTTGCTCTGCTCTCGACAACAAAGTTACAATTATTTCTCTCCATCTATACTTTATGAAGACAGCATAAGTTGTGATTATTTTGGCAAATAATAAGACTCATTGTATACTAGTGTCCTAACAACGTGACAAAATATGAACACCACTCATGTTTGCAGATAAACAATTGCACACCAACATCAAGTACACTTGATCATACAGAGTACAGTAGACCTGTTGTTCTGTATACAGCTCATGTGACTCCAATGTTTCAGTGCATTTATCTGTACAGTTATGAACCTCACCCTCCAGCCGCTGGTTCTCCTTCTCCATGCGCAGCAGTAGAATCTGTTGATGAATGGCAGTTTTCCATAGAGCTCTGTAATCAACCCCAGTCCTCTTAGGCCTCTCCCCAGGTGTATGGTCACCTCCTGTGGGCCGCAGTCGCCCCAAAGGGTCCAGACCAGAGACCAAAGCACATGGAGACAGAGGCAGCAGCTCGGAAGTGTCAGAGAGGTCTAACAAACAACATTAAAAAAATAAAAGACATTTTTACACATCAGCCAACATGAAAGGAGATCAAGGGTTTCCAGACAGTGCCATAAATTATGCAAGAGTATGTGTAAAATTTTAATTAAACCCTTACATGACTCTATCCAGTGCCTTGCAAATGTTTAGGCAAGTGTTAAAAAACAGTAATGTAGCAATGCTTTCAAAACAATCACTTTTGGTGCTTATTTGTGTTGTATCACAAAATTGTGCAAGAAATTACTGATACAGTGCTGTTTCTGTTTTGACTAGTGTTGTACTTGGGCTTACAACTACAAAACTGATCAAATAGAATGAAACTGAGGAAAAAAAAAAAAAAAACTGCATATGTTCTAGGGTAGAAAAACATGCACTTTTTCAATCCTGCCTAAAACATTTGCACAGTCGTTTACATGATGTTTTGTCATTGTGTTAGCAGACCTGGGTGCTCCATGGACACAGGTGGCTTGTTCATGGGCGTTGCGACTCTCATGAAGATCTTCTGTCTCCAGGAGACTCTGCGAGGGGTCGGGGTCAGAGCCAGACCGCTCAGGGAGTCATTGCTGCAGCCTGACAGTGTCCTCTTCCTGCCTTCACCATTGCTACGAGACAAGAGATAGAGTTATACAAACCCATAGAAAGAGACAGGTGTCAGCTTACGGCAACACTCTTTCTCTCTTTTTACAAATTCAGCAGCAGAGGTGGCACATTCAATGCATCTAAACAAGTACACCCAACACTTTTACTCTGACATAACAAGGAAAAAAATTAATAAAAGACTATGCCCGGAAGTATTAACATACCACTAAATATACAGTACACAAACAATAACTTATGTATACAGTATATATACGTATACATGTATCTTGTTATGGTGAACAGTTCAGTGCTGCATTTCAGTTAGTATTTTAAAAAGCAGCCATTCAGACAAAAAGCTCTCATGCTTATGTTAAAAGAAATTGAGTTATTTTTGATCATGATCATAGTCATTGTAGAACTAATACTCTATCAGTGTGTAACAAAGGTGTTGATGACATTAGCACTTGTACATATGACCACAAATAAAACCAAAAATATTATCTTGAAGTAGATGACATGAGTTATGACCACTAATAAAGAAATATAGAGCTGGTTTTGTCATTAATCACAGTGTTGCTCTTTGACTGATCACACAAACTCTTTTAGAGACATACATTAAAACTCCATTGCTGTGTGTAAACCAAATTTCAACAGGTCTTTTAAATCTACACACAGCACATAATGCCTAATGTTTGGTAAACAGTGTTTTTTTTTTGCTCTACTTGGGGCTGCATTTTCAAATGCCACACGGATAGGATTTCTGTCAGAGGGGAAACATCCGGTGGAAATGACATTTGGCAGTGGTCTGCACAGCTGAGTCTCATTCATAATGGAAATATTAACCTTTACTGTCTGTCATTCAGACATCGGGACTAACAGGGTGAAGTGCAGTACAGTCTTTGAGTCAGCTACACAGACAATCAATTAAAAAACATCTGAAAGCACATAGCAAGTGGAATTTAAAAATATTTGTATATTTTTTTACAATGTTAGTTAGCCATGCATATAAACATGCAGTTATACAAAGGAGTTTCTAGGCATCTCCTTCTAGTTCAGGATACAGCGGACCCAGCTACCCTAATGATGAAGACTTTCTTCACTGTCACAAGAAGTGGTAATGTGGGTTATAGGAATAATAAAGCCAGTTGTTACATGTTTTGAACAGCCACAATAAGTTACTCAGCATAGAAATGTTACACCCTGATAGCCTAGCCATGTCATCCCAGTGACAGGTTGCTGGCAGTTTTGGGGGCTGAGCACAAGGGGGTCTTTTTCTGACCCCCTCTCACCTCTTTAAGGTCCCACTGTCTGTCAGAGAGCCCAGTGAGCTCAGAGAGCCCAGTGAACCCTGGTAAAAGCTTTTCAGGAAAGTGGGAGCGGTGAAGGAGGAGGGGAGGCTGAAGGTGGAGTCACTCTCCGAAACACTGCGTGTTCTTGAGACGACCACCGGACTGGGGTCAACCACACATGAAATTCCCAAATAAAAACAAACATTACACAAAGAGCTAAGAAACAAATATCTACAGAACAATCACAATACTGACAGGAAGCATGAAATTCTATTGTTTTGGGATCATAGGGCAGAGTTTAGAATCAAAGTGCTGTAAATAGATAACATTGTCGTTATATAAATATTACACTCAATGATTTTTAAAGCCATGTTAGCTTCAGCCATGTTTTTAAACAAAACACAAAAACGGTGCTTGCAAAACATCCACTTTTGCCTCTGCTCATTCCCACTGGTCTACATGAGGAAGTCTTGGTTACCTGCTCTGCAGCAGCTCTGGGTTCACAGACTGCTGTCTACGCAGAGGAGGGTGTTTACTCTGATTGGTGGGATGGCTGTCAAAGGAAATGCGTTTCTTCACAGGTGGATGACTGAAGGTGTGAGCACGCCGCCGAAACTGCACGCCCGCCTCTGGGTCATCATCCGGAAAATGAGGAGGGGATCCCGGAGGAGAGTGATCAGGAGACTCTTCATCCTGCTGAATATAGAAAGATGCCAGTACTGATTTACATTTTTATACAAATTAATATGTATATAGATGAAGGATGACTTACATTAATGACTGAAGTTGTGTGTTTATATCAGCTATTTTAAAACTTGTTTTATAGCCTGCAGTAAAGTGCTATGGTTCTAAATGTGCCAGAGTTAGACCACAAATAGACAGTAATTCAAACCTGCAGGCTATGCCAAGCCCAAAGCCAAATAAAACAGCAGCTCATATTTCAGATATGCACTCACCTAGACAACGTAACCCACAGGCAGACATATTCCAGGCTCAACTTTCTATTCAACACTCTGCTGCCTCATTTCTCCTTCATGCTGAAGAACTCCCACATCTATTGTATTCTAATGGAGTCCTGTGACTGAGGGCATCAACACACATTGGTGGGAAGGACTTCAGAGCAGGTCAACCCTCCAATCTCTTCTCTTTATAGATTCAGTAACCTCCCTCTTTAAAACTGGTATGGCAGGAGAAACAGACAGACCAGCTGGTTCTTTAACAATACACCACAAACAGAAGATCTGCCACTGTTTCCTTACAATGTATGTGTTTTTTGTTAGTGTTTGTATTTTGTTTTTGCAAAAAGGTTGATGTTGAGATTATTTGTTTACACAAAAATCCACAATCAAAGTGCTTTTGGTGCTAAAGAGGAAGCGAATAAAGACATGGCTCAGCAGTCACAAAACTGGAAATCCTGACTTGGATTTCCTGCTTGTGCCAAAATGACAACTCACAAAAGCACACAAACATCTTCATGTTTGAAACCTATTACAAAGCTAACTTTAAAAAAAATATCCCAGTACATTTGTGTGATCCTAAAGCTTGTTAAGTCAAACACTTTACCTTTAAATGAACTGTTACTGAGCAACATTTAGAACCTGACAAAACAAACGGCCTTGAAACTGGCAGAGCAGCTTTCTCTTAACACGGTAGGCCTTATAGGGCTTGCTATATGTTTAACATAACAGTTTACAAATCCCTGTGCTGGTTATGACTGATGTTTAGCACAACAGTGACACACTGGGGCAACAAATCCAAATGGTTTGGTGAAATCTATGCAAACACACACAAATATTATATAACACCTAGGCCCACACTGTTGTGCATGACAGCAAAGTGTATATCGCCGAACACCCCATGCGTCTGCCGCCTTAATCAGCGATGGTGTGATTTCTAAAGGTTTTATACACAGGGATCACTGATCACTGTGCCAAAATTCATGACAATTGGTTTATGTTCACCATGAATAATTGCTCAATTGAAGTGCTGCAAATCATTACTTAGTTAATTAATTAATTATTCATAGTAGAAGTACCAAAGTCTTCATGTAGCTGTCAAGAAAGTTTGATCCTGCAAAAACATTTAGAGTTATTGCATTCACAAGTTTAAGCCTTAATTAATTACTTAATTAATATTCATCGTAGAAGTACCAAAATCAATCCAGTTTGGCATCTTTATTATATCTAAGTGTCTGCAAAGTTTGAAAGTGATCTGGCATTTCATTTTTGAGTTATCGCATTCACATAGCCAATCTGCGGATGAACAGGATTCCAAAATATTGCCGAAACGCGTTTTGCCGATGTTAATTATATGTGCCACTAGGACTCCATGTGAGTTGTCATTTGAAAGGTAGTGCAAATACATTAAATTCCAATGTATGTATTCAAATACATTTAAGACACTTACTCGATCAAAACTGCTTCCAATGCTTCCCATACTTCCCAAGCGGCCCCTCATCCGACTGGCTCCCTGGTAAAATAAAAGATATACTTGTGAGCTGAAACAAATGTGAAAGAAGTTTGTTACAAAAGAGCAAATGGCAACTTTACAGCTTACAAAAAACATTGTGGTTATTTGGACAAAAACAGATTGCATTAAAAATAATAACACTACAGAACTAGACACACGCTGTTGTACACAACAGCAAATGTATATCGGCGAAATGCCCCATGCGTCTGCATCAAATGCTATAACACCAACAACCTTCTTGATCGGAGATTGCTTGCAGGGACTTATTAGGCCCCACCCCAAACCATGAGAAATATGGGAAGGGTCTATATGTGACTGGTTTGAATTGTCTGGATGTTAATAATAATGGGTTACATTTAGTATTGCGCTTTACAATGCCCAAGGCATTCTCAAAGCGCTTACAATTTTAAGTCCATTATTCATGCACTCCACAGTCACACTGGTGATGGTAAGCTACTTGTGTGGCCCCACCTGGGGCACACTGACAGAGGCATGGCTGCCAGTCTGCGCCGGCAACCCTACGGCTGCTTACCCTCTGCGTCACTGCTGCCCTGGATGTTTGTGAAGGATGCTTTTGCCAAATTTTGTAAATTTCCCTAAAACTACATTCTTCAGTCAGTCCCTAGGTGGCGCTATTGAAGTAACTGGCATATATATTGTTTGGGTGTGTTCATGGTGGACAGTGATAAACTGTTTGAAGTTTGAGCTTAATCGGGCAAAGTATGTGCAAGATAGAGGCTGTCAAATATATCTGACACCCCAATTTCAATCAAATGTGGCTCACTTCCTGTTTGTCGTAGGGCGGGGCCATAATACTAGGCCATAATAATATTTTATGTTCCGCACAATGTTGAGAATCACTGTACCAAGTTTCAATGCTCTGTAATAAAGTAAGTGTATCCAGAGTCACATAGGGATCAACAACATGGTGGCAATATAGAGGCATTTTTTATGCGACCATGATCATTTGCATATGTCCAATAAATAGACCCTAGCCCGGATTACTCTGCCAAATTTGGAGAGATTTGGTTAACGTTCACTAGGAGTAATGGCTTCAATAAAATGCTCAAAATCATTAATTTGATAATTAATCAATTATCATTAATCACAGAAGTACCAAACTCAATCTAGTTCAGCGTCTTCATCATATGTAACTGTCCAGAAAGTTTGAAGAAAATGGGGCAAAATCTTTCTGAGTTATTGCATTTTCAAATTTAATCCTTAATTAATTAATTACTTAATTAATATTCATTGCAGAACTGCCCAAATCAATCCAGTTTGGCGTTTTTACTGTATCTAAGTATCTGTAAGTTTGAAAGTGATCCGGCAAGTCGTTTTTGAGTTATCGCGTTCACGCGGCTCGTGTTTCGCTGATATAATTATTGTGCAGATTGAGATGCAGGTTAAACCAAAATCCCTGGGTAATAAAAACACGGATAATGCCTTTAAAAACAGAGCAACAATATAAGACTACCTACTGCTGTAAGTTAGGTTTCATAAGAAAGTGTGTATGCACAGAGTGAAGATCTTTTTTTCTAGACTTTACCCGGGCAAAGATATTCTCCAGAGAACTGGTGAGGGAGGAGCGAGCTTTATTCTTGAAAATGTCAAGTTTGAAGCGACTGCCGCTTGGCGCCCCATCTCCTGCTGGTAAGCTATTGGTTGCATTCTGTAAAAAAAATAATAAAATAAAATTATATATATATAAATACAGTTTGCCCAAAATCAGTCATACCCCTGGCTAATTCTTGTCTTCTTTTAACCAGAAAGTGTTTTCTTGACTGGAAATGACACAGGTGTTTCCCAGAAGATAATAGAACGATGTACAGGAAGCATCATTGTGAAAAAAAATATTTTACAGCTTTTATTTATATTTGAAGAAAAAGTGTCACATCTCAATAATCAATAGAAATCTTTTTTGCTATTACAGTACTCAAGTGCTTCCTATAATTGCTGACCAGCTTTTTGCAAGTCACAATTGCTATTTTTGACTTAATTATTGAGAAGGGTATGACTACTTTTGGACATGCCACTTTTTGTTCACCAGTATATAAAAGCTGTAAAATATTATTTTTTTTCCAAAATGGTGAACATCATTCCTTTATCTTCAGGGAGACACTTATATATTTAAAAAGTCATCAATCTTGTTATTAGTACTAATACAATCTACTAATAATCTAAAATGTACCTGAGGAGCCTCTCCGATGTGTAGGTGGGTTTTTTGTTTTGTCTCACACAGTTGTCTTAGAGTGATAATTGCCAGCTCATTTTCCTCTTGGTCTGAACCTGGCTTTAGTCTCTATACACATAACAAATAAAAATACATTTAAGCAAACATTTGTACTGCATTTCTTTATTTTTAAGTATTACATATCCTACAAATGTCTCTTACCTGGACTCGCTCAAAAATCTCAGCCTGCTCATTGTCACTCAGCTGAGAGAGATATTTTTGGATTGCTAGCTTTGCTCTAGGCGGATAGAGACCTGGAGACACAAGAGAAATATTAATTTTTTTTCATGTAGAGAAGAAAAGACCATAAATCAATGCGTTCATGAGTCAGAGAAAGGTGCCAGAGAAGTTAAACTGCGTAGGTTCTACCTTCGATCCTCTCACAGAGCTTGTGCAGGTCATGCATTGGGCATGCCTCGCACAGCTGGATCGGGGTCTTATTGCTTTGTAAGGCAGCTGCTGTACTAAAGGCTTGCTTCAGTGTCATCATCACCTCATCCACCTAAAAGACAAAGAGATATTAGGAAAATGGAAAAGGTTATAGGGTTACAGCTAGTATTTCTTCACAGTATGCAAGTCAAGACATACCAAGGATTCACTGGCACATTGGAAAACATAGCAGACATACTGACTAGGACTGCCTTCACATTGGTCCCGGCAAATAAATCCAAAATGGTCAGTTTGCTTAATACCCTGTGAGAAATAAACAAACTATTAGTCCTTCATATTTAAAAGAACAAAAAAAATATATATGAGATGAATGGGGTATAGGGCATGTCTATAGCCCTCTCAAAGAAGTTAGATACAAATAATGACATAACTTTTTCATATTAACACTAACTATAAAACTAACCTGACAGCATGATGAGATATCTTTGAAGTTCTTCTCAAGCACCACTGTTTTACTATCTGGACTTATAAGGTTTATTTCAAAGCGTCCAACCTGTAAAAAAAAAACATACACACACATCATTCAGACAAGTAGACAGTAAATACATTGAAAAACCTTGACAATGTACATAACAAAAGCATCTGACCAATATAATGGAACTGTTTTGAGGCACTGGCAATGTCAGTTGTAAACACATTCAGAATCAGAATCAAGGTCAACCCATCTGTCCAAACGATTTCTCTACATAATTGACTGCTATTTAGAGTATTATATTGAACTCCGTGCTCTAGTTGTTAAAAATAGCTTTGTGAGTATTATAACATGGCGCATGAGGAACTGCAGCCGGTCAACAGTGCAGCTTTTCACACTGTAAGTCAAAGGCCCTTTATATTCACATTTACATAGATCACAAATACTATTCAGAAGTTACAACCTGTTTAAGCAAGGCAGTAACACAGGGCCAATCTGGTGGCTGTGTTATAACTGCCAGAAGCCAGCACATAAAAATGATTTGCAGTAACCGAGAAGTGCAGAGGACTGAAGGCAGTAAGAGTTACAGTGCAAGTTCAACAGCTCTTGTGCAATAGACCTTGTTTGCCAGAGTCAAGTTCTTACAAGTATTTAGGTTGTTAAAAAACTGACCATTACAAATTTATAAGTGACAAACTATTGTGTTTTCCAAGCCTTTTAGATCAGAATTTAACTTTAAAAAATGTGTTTACATTTTTTTATTCTTCTATGTTGGTTGCATTCTCACTGAAGAAGAAAGCTTAGGTATAGTTTTTCCTACTGTCAGCCACACCCACTACCACCAAGTCAGTCATTGCAAAACAACAAAAAACTCAAATGGAAAAAGCTGCAGAAAAAAATCAATACCTCAGCATATTAATCATACAAACTAAACTATGTTATTACATGGTAGAAAGCTTAGAGAAGCATGATAGGGTCCACTTAATATTACAAAATGTAACATTTTATATACATATGTACATATTTATTACAAATAAATGTACATGTACATATATAATTCAATCTATATTAAATTTTCAACAGGATTTTTTGAGAGAGCACTGCTGGAAAGAGAGATGCTCAATTTCAGACCAACAGATTAATTTTAAAATGTCAGCTGGATTCACAGATAACTGACCTGGGAGCAGATGGTCTTATCAAGAAACAGTCTGTTATTACTTTTCATAGAAATAACCTTTTTCCATTTGTCAGTACCTGGAAGAGCATGGTGCGGTTTTTGTCAGCGTCAGATGGCTGAACGTGATTTGGAGCACTAGCATGTCTGCGGCGTGTTGGTGCCAAAATGACATTTTCACCAGGTTTTCTTTGAACATTTCCTGCGAGGCTGCTGCATCGAGTGCGAAACTCTTGGGGCTCCTCAAATCCAGAATCCTCCAGGATACATTCCGGGAATGTTCCTCGTAGAGAACTTTGACTAGCACCACTGGATATGATTTTACCTAAACAAAAAATGACCAGATAGGTTGTGTTCACATCCTGTCACAATCCTCAGAGGGTCAACAGATTTCAAATGAGTAGGCGGCAGACACAAAATTAAATTGTGAGAATAAGCAGCCAAAGGTCTAAATGTAGATATTTTAGTGTGGTTGATTGTTAATCACTCTGCAATTACTGAACATATTCATATTATCAAACTTTTTTTTAATTACTTGTCAGTAGGAAGTAACTATACGTCTAGGGAAAAAAATGTATCTTTGCAAAAGCAGACCAGTTGTTCAGATCACACCTGGGCCAGTAGCCAGAAGATTTTTACAAGGACATCAGCAACCTGATTACTAACAGAAATTCTGGTATAATATTTGTGGATAGAGTATTACAGCCATTCACCTGAGTTTTGACAAATCAGCAGAATGAACAAACCACATATATTTGTTCAGTCATCAGAAATTAATTTTGCATTATCACAGCTACTTTGCATTCTTACAGTATCACATAAACAAAGAGTGGTACCTCCTACTGGTATGTCGTCCACTAGAGGCACTTTGGATTCTTCCATGTTTGCATTTAAAACAGTGGACAGTGGATTGGCCTCTCCACCCATGAAAAACTCTACTGCTGTGTTTTCTGTTGATCCTCGCTGACCATTGAGAAGCCGTACCCTCTTACGCTCAACTTCGTGCTGCTGAAACTTATCAATGCAGTCATCAATTAGGGTAGAGGGTGCCTTCTTGTGTCCCACTGTCACCTTAGAAAGATATTGTTTTACATTGTTTTTTGTTTGATGGGTTTGATGAGTAGAGAGAAACAATTTGGGGGATTTTCCCTACCTTGCCACAGTAAAGCACTTCAAATTTCTGGGAGTTGTAAAAGGCCTCGTCTGCTTCCTGTTTGGGATTAGCATCTTCTTTAAGGGCCGTCTTAGATGCTTGCCGAATCCTGCTGATGACCTCCGGAACCTAAACCGAGAAAAAATATTGATGAAAACAAATAGACGTACATAAAACAGTCAAACTCCTTAAAATCTTTTACAAAATCAGCTGACATTTTAAGTGAATAAAGAACAAGGTTGTTAATGTTATGACTTTAAATTATTCTAGGCCAGGAAAACTGAACAGCAATAACAAAAGCTTGGGATAACAATAGCGTCCAAACTGTGGGCTCCATGCCATGAAACACCCACACTGTACAGGACAAAAGACAAAACACATTACTATGTTGCCAGGTTGCAGTTTTTAAACACCTGCTCCAACCATCAAAGCAACAAACGCAGGAAATAACTGTTTAAAAGAAGTCAAAACAGTAAAGTCTTGGCCAATATTTGGGAATGTGTGAGCAATCGCTAAAAGACGAAAATAAAATTTAGAAGAACTTCAAGCCAAGGCTGCAGCTAAAGCAAGGTCAGCCTCCAGCCCTGCTCTTAAACAAACAGTGGTTTCGCACATTTCGGTTATTGCCTATCATCACTGATAAGAACTACTTACAAACCGTTGGGCAAATACAGTTTCAGTGCAGATAGAGAAATGTTATGTAACAATTGGTCTGACCATTAGATTAAGAAAGATGCATGTGGATGACACGGAATATATGTTTATTTCTAGATTTCTTTTATAGGTTTACTTCTGAAAATGTGAACTAAGACCGGATATTTGAGAATGTGGTAGGGAAAGAAGTGAAGTATGTATTTTTGACCTTTCCTACTCCTTTTCAAAGATCTCTTTAGCTGGACACAAAAGTAAAAAAAACTGTATAAAAGCACAATTGTGAGTAACTATAAAGTATTAAAAAGGGGGGCATGTTGATGATGTTAGCTTAAAATGTCATAGTGTCAGCTGCATCCACAAAAGTACACGTCAGATAATACCAAAAAATAACAGTGATACCGTTTTTGTAGTTAGTGAGGGAGTACTACTTTTAAGTTTGAGCACAAAATAGGAATTGAAAACAATGGCTACATTTCCTTCTTTTGGTGGATAACCTTGACCTAACATTGCCCTGCTATCTATGACAAAAAGGGGACAAATCCTGTCTACTGTGCATAAACACCAGCAGATGAGACCAGCTTTAGGGCTTAAGGAAGAACAAGCATTGGGATTGTCTTCTCTGAGCTGCAGGAGTCCTCAGCACTATCTACTGTAAAGGTTATGTGGCATCAAAGCTCCCAACAAAAGCTGCCAAAATCTGATCAGTCATATTGCATAAAGTTGACACACATTCTTGCAGATAATTTGTATTGTTTTAATGGAGTTTAACAAAGAACCAAGTGTGCATGTTCTTACAACTTTCTTGGTGGTAGTCACCTTCACATACAGTAGAGGTGATGTCCACTATTGTTTTTTCAATAGCAAGTAAACTGGTAAAAAGTTCATGTTCCAACTCAACACAAAAGCTTGTCATAATGTGGGCTGGGGTTTTAATAATAGGTCAACTACACCATCTTTCTAATCTTAAATTTAGATTACCTACTCTTACCTCTCATAAAAAGAATAGTTCTGACATAATTTGTATCAAAAGAAATGTTGAAGTGGCTCTTTTCTGTATCTAGTTAACAGCAATTTTTACATGGATAAATGTTAGTATGTATGCAAACTACAGTTACTGTTTAGTCTTCACACATGCACATTAAGTAATAGATACCAAACTCATGTAAATAATATTTACCACAGAAAAAGTAACTAATTATAGGGTTTGTAGCTTGTGGTTATAACGGTTATAGTTTGCCATTTTAGGATAAGACTTTAATGCTAAGAGCTAAAAAACAGGTCTCCAAGTGACATAGTCCCTTTAAGGTCAGTGCAAAAGTGAAAACACAACTTGGGGTTTACATTGTACAGGCTCACACACAGTGCCTATCAATGGCTTAAGGAGTTGAGTCAGTGTTCTATTTGTGCTGGTCTGAATGTCTAGGGGAGGACATTACAGTCTGAGCTAGGTAAAAGGTTACATTTCAACTTGGAATGAAAATGTTTGTTTAACCTCAGCAGTTCATAATTTAAACAGA
>JAVQKG010032676.1:0-10665 GCA_036025885.1 Hypseleotris bucephala
CGCACACTCCTCCATTACAACCGCAGCAACAGAACCATCTCACTCTCCTCCATCTCCACCTCAGCAGCAGAACCATCTCACTCTCCTTCATCACCACCTCAGCAGCAGAACCATCTCACCCTGTTAATGAATATACCTTTTAAGTTTGCAAAAGCAGAATTTCTAACAACTAAAATAAAAGCAATATTGGATGAAAATTTCATAATGAATGAACACCACAATATCATTTTCAGTTTTCAGAGTTGTGAAAATGCTCAACCACATAACTCGTTCCCACAGACAACAGCTTGCCACTGCGCTCTTTCACACTGGCCCCAAAAGTAATTTCATAGAATACCGCGCTGAGATAGAAGCCGAAATTGTGAGATGAGCCAAAATGCGGCTGGATACGAAAAAGAAAATGACCTCCCCTCATTGTAAAGTCTCTTCTGAAATGCATTGGTGAGATCTTGTATTGTGTGAGATAAATTCTTTAAGTGCGGTCGGGATGCCTGTGGGCTGTGTTATATGGGATCATAAAAGTCCATCCTCAAAGAAGGCCCAAAAAATCCATGATCCACTAATGTGCATTATAGCAAAAGTTGGGCACTGCAAAAAGGGATGTCTAGATTAGTCAGAAAAATCTTCATTAAAAACTAAAAATGATTGATTTAAAATAATTAAATGATACTTATTAGGCCTACAATCATTTCATCAAGATAATTTTCTGCCATTTCACCTGCAATTTTTTTATTCCAATGGCAGATAATTGGGTTTGAAATAAAACAAAATATTGAAACAACTAAAAAAGCATCTAGGCCTAATAATAAAAACATAAATTAGTCTTAATCAAGATAAAGATTCAGAATTTACGTTTTTACCAATCACATTATATATATAATTTAATTATGTTTTCTTTTTAAATTAAATTTCTTCACAAAATGTGCTTTGGGACATTGGTGGATATTTTGTTCCTCTTAGAATTAAAGACTCAAATTAAAATTACTATTCTGAATTCAAGTCATTTAAACTAAATTCGATATATATATTTTTTTTGGCAGTGCGGGAAGGGCATATGTGGGGCAAAGGGAGGTGAATTTTTCATTTTGACAAGGGCTGAACACCTAAACCCCGCTGCTTGGTGGTGGTGGTGGTACACCTGTGGTAATACCAGTTGAATCTCCAATTTAGATTTTTTTTCGGTGTTTCGATCCCGGAATGGTCTGAAATTGGGTTGTTGTTGTGGTGAGGCTGTAGGAGGGGGATGAGGAGGAGATAGAGGTAATGGCCTGACAGCATGTGAGTCTGGGGCCGCTTTGTCACAAGTAAAACAACCTTTATGGACAGGAACAATACTGAGAATACTGTTTTTAGCCATGGACCTAATCACCACCTCAGCAGCAGAACCATCAAATTTTCCTCCATCCCCACCTCAACAGAAGAACTCTCTCACTCTTCATCAGACTACCTTAGCAACAGACAGAACCATCTCTTCTCACTGTCCTTCATTGCTACTATATGTCAGCGGGAGAAACACCTCACCTTTCCCCACCATCACTGTCTTCCTTCATCTTTTCAGCAGCAGAACCATCTCACTCTCCTTCATCACCACCTCATCAGCAGAACTATCTAACTCTCCTCCATCACTACCTCAGCAGCAGAATCATCTCACTCTCCTCCATCACCACCTCAGCAGCAGAACCATCTCACTCTCCTCAATCACCATCTAAGCAGCAGAACCATCTCACCCTCCTTCATCACCACCTCAGCAGAAAAACTACCACACTCTTCCATCACTATCTCAACAGCAGAACCATCTCACCACCACAGTTTCAGAACCATCTCACTCTCCTCCACATTAGCTCAGTAGTAGACCAAACTAACTATTTTTTCCTTCTAGTAAAACATTCTTTTTTGAACAGAGACTATACAGATCCTACATGCCATGAACAAGATTACTGCTTATGTGATGGCAATGCCAATGAATACACTTCACTATTCTAAAATGGGTCTATAGTGGCCTGCAGCACGTAGTAGTAATTATTCCATTCATTCGCTCTCTCATTCAAATAGAAAGACCTGTGTGCTCCAACATTACATTGCTCAGTTGAGTTCATGCACTACAATGGTCTGGAAGCATAGTCTACTACCCTTTCATACATCAAAGTTATAGAAGGTTTAAATCAGTCATCTGGACTTGGGTTTTGAGTTGAAGACGTTTCGGCTCTTATCCAAGAGCCCTTATCAATTCTAAAAGTTGACTGGTGAGGGTTCAGTTATATGTCCTAATTCTGAGTGGGAGGGTTTAACCTAAACCTGTTCTTAATGGTCTGTGAGTGATGAAAGGGCTGGGTTGGTTTTGTGTCGTTAGTGTCATGTGGTCTCAGTTTCTGGGGGTGAGAGCCATTAGCATTTGGAGTAGTTTCGGGTGAAACTGCCTTTGTCCTGGTAGAAATTACTCCTTTATTTGGTAAGTCTTTTATGATGCTATTGTAGATGGGTGAGAGATTGTACCTGAGACCCCCTCCTCTGTTAAGAGAAGGGTGGAGTTTTTTGCCAAAAACAGCCTCTTTGACTCCTCTTTCACTCCATCCTCTCTCCCTAGCTAATATTTGTACCTCGCTATCTTCAAAGGAATGACCTGTGTCCTTAAGGTGGCAGTGTACTGCAGACTCCTTACTGTACCTATGTTGGTATTGATTTGACTACCTGGGTGAAAGAATGAACCTTCACAGAAAAACTTTCATACGTCCATGCTTTTATTATTTGATGGTTACAATACCTACAAAAACATCCTAAGCTATCAATGATTTTATACATTGAATAGTTCTTCTTGCAATATTCAGTGTCATCTCTGTATAGACATAGTTGTTAGAATAAGGTCCAGTCAAGAAAATAAATATGTGGATGTGAACTTTGAATCAATGCATGACAGGGTAACACTTTATTTTACATCATCCCTTAACTACATTGTATTTACCTCATTAAGTACAATGTAATACACTGTGTAACAAACTAATAACTAAAAATGTAACTAACGCTAACCCAATAAGGTAGTTAAGGGATAATGTAAAATAAAGTGACCCAAAACACTGGCAAGCAGATTCACTTCGGTTATAAATTGGAGTTCTTTTGGAGTCTTGTGCTATTCTTAAAATGATCCTATACCTCTTTACCACATCAGCAGTAGAACCATCTCAGTTTCCATCAACGTAGTATAGAAGATTTTTGGTGATAAAAGCAAAATTTGTACTTTTTTGCATTTTTTTCAGCTATATATGTTAATCAATGTACCTTTTAAGTTTGCAAAATACAGCAACAAATGTAAACGCAATGTTGGATTAAATGTTGAATGAATAAATTAAAACTATAGACCCTTTAAAGTGGAATGTTCAAAATTCCGAAATGGAGGCAACTGGAGCAAAAGTGAGTTAACATTACGCAAAAGTGTGATTTGTGGTGAGGGATAGAATGATTCTGAGTATATAATGGAAAAACTATTGTGGTCATCAACATTTCTGTAAGGACTTGTCCAGTAAAACCTAAAAATCAAGAATTTTACCTATAGTCAAAAGTCTAACTGTAATGTGTACATTAAATAAACATACAATGTGAGGTACATTCACTAATGTTTCCTAACCAGGCGACGACATTACCTACATGTAGCAGAGTAGTTGTCATTTGTCAAAGCCGTCGTAATTTGTGAGATTTTGTAGTTAATCCTAATTTCTCCATTGAAATGTATTATCATTTTCCTCCAGTTGACAAACATTCTGAAATTTAGAATGTTTTGTTTACAAACTTTTAATGGGTCTGTTTTGCTTTCCACATAAGTCGTTTCCACAAACAATGCGACAAGCAGATTCTTTTAAAATTGTGTCTTCAGTCATAAATTGGAGTCCTATTGGGGTCTTGGGTTACAGTCTGCTTATAATACTTAAAATAATGCATTGGACCTTACCTCCATGTCCATAAATTTAAACGGATGTTTTTGTCCATGTGAAATTGTTCCAGACTTCTGACTGCATTTTTATATGAAGTATTGACTGACACAGATCAATAATAATAAATTTTAATGATACAAAACAAAAAGGCTCAAAGGCAAGGAAACATTTATTTCATTCTTAGTTTATATGATATGTGAAGGAATATATACTGTATAAACTCATAATAGTCACTTTTATAGAACCATCTCACTCTCCTCCATCACCACTTCAGCAGCAGAACCACCTCACTCTCCTCCATCACCACCTCAGTAGCAGAACCATCTCACTCTCCATCACCACCTCAGCAGCAGAACCACCTCACTCTCCTCCATCACCACCTCAGAAGAAGAACCATCTTACTCTCCATCACCATCTCAGCAGCAGAACCATCTCACTCTCCTCCATCACCACCTCAGCAGCAGAACCATCTCACTCTCCTCCATCACCACCTCAGCAGCAGAACCATCTCACTTTCCTCCATCACCACCTCACCTGCAATTTCCAAGAGCAACGTGTTTTGCATTCATTTTAGGAAACCTTAGCTCATAATTCACAATGTGTGAGTCTGCTAATTGACAGACTTATCCACAAAGCAGATTTTTTAAACTAAATCTTAAAATACAACTTCAACACTATGCGCCTTTCATTTTCAAACTACAAAGGCTGCAAATTAGTGAGAAAAAACACCCAAATATTTAAGAGTACCACACAACACGAGGGGGGAAAGCTTGTGGGTTGCTAAGTGAATCTACAAACCCTTATAATGCACCTTAAAATAGCCTCAATCACCCACACAGACCCCAGGCCTTTGACTTATTTATTTAGAGAGAGCTAAAGAGCCCTCCTCTTGGGGCTGTAGAGGGGAAGCCTTGTGTTAGGCCCGCAGGCACGATCCATGCGGCAAAGAATCTAAATTTAAACCCAGGATTTTCATTATGGCTGCTACTTGTGAGTGTGCCAAGTGGAGAGGCTGTAGCATGACTCGGAGGATGGATTGTGGTTGAGAATTAAATAATAGTGAATTGACGTTGTTGTAAAAAATAAGCATTGTAAAAACATAGCTTTTTTTATGACTTGTTTTTTGGCTGGATTTATTTGACAGGACAGTATTAAAACATATTGTGCTTGTATGATTAGCTCTACAACTGTATCTGCCCTAGTCTATCCCAGCAACTATGAGCCTTAGGCGGAGGCAGTCCAATTATATTTCCATAATCCATCCTCTCACTAACTAAACAGATTTACTCTAAAAGACACGGCCTAATCTTATTTAGAGGAATTCTTGAAAAATAAAAATGGTTCTGTTCGGGCTTGGTTTAGCTCAGTTGGTAGATTGTGTGGCCCATATTCAGAGCTTGAAATGCTTGCCGAGTTTGAATCCGGCTCACGACAGTTTGCCAAATGACACTTACCACTTTCCCTGATTTCCTGTTGATATACTGTCCTGTCAAATAAAGCCAAAAAGGAAAAAACAAATTGCTTAAATATTCAAAATATATCTAATCTTTCACCCTGAAACTGCATTATTTCCTCAAAAACAATAGACTTTGATTTGAGTTTGATTTCACCTTACCTCCATTCATTCTTACAGCTCTTTTCTCAGTATCTGAACAATCCATTCTTGTGTACAAAGCCTTGTGTAGATTCTATTGGACTATGATATCCACAATACAGCGCCTTGAAGCCTTTTGAATAAGGGAGCCTCACATTATTGCAACAACAGGCTGTGTTTTTATCCAAAAGCACTCGGTAGATCTATAAATACGATTGGAAAGAGGAAATCCAGGACTTCATCAGAATCATTATTGTGGTTTGTACTGTGTGTGGCTTTGTCTGCATTCTCTTATAGGAAAACAGTATAAAGGGATCCAGATTTGTAGAGCATTAAAGGAGAAATCATTGGTCATTATTTTAAGCATTGTTAATTCATTTTGTTTACCACTAGATTTTACATTTTATAATTACTTGAGAGATAATGCTTTCTCTGCTACAAAGAGTGTTTATTGTGTTTAATTAGGGTTTATACTTACTTTATACGTGTTGTAAGTTCATGGACGCGGGAAGTGGGGGTGCTGGGGGGTCTCCCTTTTGTTTAGTTAAGTTTTCTGGCAACACTGGTGGTGGTAAACTACTTGTGTAGGCACAGCTGCCCCGGGGCACACTGATAGAGGCCTGGCTGCCAGTCTGCGCCTAAAGCCCCTCCAACCACCACAGAACACCAATCACACAACCACTTTTATAGGCAAGACACTTTACACACTGCAAGAATATGTTAGTGTGATTACCGATGCATGTTTCATTGTGGACAAAGCAAAAACGATGGTGAGGAGCAGAGCATAAATAAATACACTGTATCACGATTCAACCATCTTGCCAGATTAGTTTGATATGCATAACTTCGTATCCTTTTTATTGCCATATCGCCCACCCTTTCTTTCTTACTTGTAAAATGTTTTAAGGTCTTGAAAGTGCAATTTAAAATCTATAATAAAATCAAAGCTGTCAACTTGACTGTATGAACCAGTAAAAGTTTCAAATCTATTCAAATCAGATGGCTAAATAAGGACTCAGGTACTGCACAGACTTTTGTTGCCGAAGTGACTAAGACATCAGCATCCCCGGGGGTCACTGACCACCACTCCCCTGAACCGGCCCAGATAGTCCCAGTCGATAGCTCTTAGCGCTGGTGCTAATGCTACATCAATAACCCAAGCCATCCGCGGGCTTTCTGAGGGGCGGGGCCAATCGATGCTGACAATTGAGCCAAGTCCACTACAGACTTATGTCAATGGAGGAGTATCACGGAACGGGAGATTAGAGGGAATGACTAGGACTTAAATATGGCCAGTGGGCGAAGAGAGTGATGGATGTTAGCAATAAGCAACGCCGCGACAGTGACAGAAGTGCCACTCAGCGGGAACTTAATGGGACACAGTTCAAGTCAAAGGGATTACAAGTGTCTTGGAGAATAAGGAATATCATATAGACAGGAAACTGGGAAGAAAAAACTATGTAAAATTGAATAATTCTAAACAGATCTGGTAGAAATATAGTATGACGTAAAAATTAAAAAAATGTGAAACTATCATGTCCAATCTTGATAATTTTCTATTTTGTTATAACGCAAATTATATGTTGTAAAAATGAGATAATATCTTTAACTACAATAAGTAATACATGATCATTTTCCTGTTAAAATATGATACAGCAAAAATGTAATGGGACACAGTTCAAGTGACAGGGATTACAAGTGTCTCGGAGAATAAGGATTGTCATCTAAGTGGGAAACTGGGAGTAAAACATGAAAAATTGTCTGGGAAATTTGGTATTGATATAAAGTCATCTAGCATTATGATTTGACAGGAAGTCCGGAGATTCTATTTGATTCAAAAAACAAATTATTATCTATCATTGTATTAATTGCTAATTACTCATTACAAATGAGTTGTATTTCATCCCATCTGTTGAGAATAGGAGCTTAACTTGCCATTCACAAAAGACTGATACAATTGCACAATGTATAAGAATTTGAAATGTGTTTGCTTATTTTTGGTTCACGATTATTTTGAAGGCACCTTTATGGTCATTCAAGGACACAATAACGGAAAACAAATGAACACAATATAAAAACAAAAAATGCCTTGTTTTTCTACTTGGTTCTTTCTTTTTAAATTATCTTTCACATTAATTAACTTAAAAACACAACAAGGACAGCAAATATAACTTGTGGTGTCCATCTCCCTAAGGCTTTTTATCCCCACACTGGCCCCCTCCTGAAAGCTACTACCTAAATGACCCCAACATGTGTGAATAAAACAGAAACTTACTCTTGATCTGTTTTCTTATTGAAATATTCAGTTTAGCACATTAGGGCTCTAAAAAACATTAAAAATATTTGGCTTAGACTTGTGAAAGCATCTTCTCAACTTCCTTTTATTCTGAAATGGCTGGCATCATTATGTCAAAGAAGTATGTGTAAACAACAAAATCCACCTCACGTCCACACCTCCATTTTACTGAAAATGTTGTATCTCGCCTATATTCTGCATGTCCTCTCCAATCCATTAAGATAAAACTAACTGCGCTCTATTGGCATTCTGACTGAGCATCCTTTTTAGCACACCTCCACTTTGCCTTTTTTCTTCTCAGTGGAAACTAAAACATCAATTTCTTGTCTTTGGGGAGAGAGTGAGGAGCTTTGAACCTGAAAAACCTTCCTGGGAAAAAAAAACACTTGACAAACAGCAGCTTTCACAGATAAAACCGAGCAAGACAGACACATAAGAAACAAGGCTAATGTAATATTCTTTATTTTAGTGCGTAGCCAACAGCATGGTTATGACTGCTCTTCTGCATTTCTATCAAACAGAATGTCCCTGCAAGGCTACCGTAGGAGGTCAGAAATCAAGAATAAAAATACTGAGCCAGAGGGGAGAACCTACAGTAACACAGGGAGGACACGCAGACTCAACTCAAATATCATACAAAACTGTGTAAAGCCAAGGTACATAATAGGTTGACTGCCAAATAATAAAAATAAAAGTCAAAGCTGTGTATCTGGTATTGCAAAAATAATTTTCTTTCAATACCATGTTTTGATTCCTATGGCTGCATATTTTCTGTTGCTAATTCCAGCTCTATAAAGTTCAATAAGACGATCACGTTTTAAGAATAGTTCCAGTCCTGGTCAAATGAAGACTTAGTTGAGGCATTAGCCTTAGGACATAATGACAAAAATACGCTCGGGCAGGGTTTCAAACCGGCATCCCTCTGGTTGCAGGGTGAACGCTTACCCACTGCGCCACTGCCGCCTCAAATTTTTGGTGTTTGGTGGTCTGCAATATATTCTCTGCCAAAGTGTTTTTTGGTTTGAAAATGTTTTGAGACCCACAGGTTGTGATGACAAAAGCACCTTCATATTCAAGGTCTTGTATGATGTTTACTTCTTGATTGCATATTCCTACCAGCGTGTCAACAAGGCAAAGAATGGTGTTGTTGGAGTGGTGCACTAAATGTATCTTCTCTTTAAGTGCTGCCGTACCTAAGGAATCTCAACATTGATTACCGACTTCTTACTGCGGGCTGCATTAGCTGTTCTCAAAGATGCACTCTGAAACTGATTTGCTGAAAGGATTCTTGGAAGCATATAGAGGGACATCCGTAAGCCAACAGTACGGAGTTCAATAGTTCACACGTGTTTGCCTTGATCAAAAATATACCTAGTTTCTTGTAATTATGAATACAACAACCGAGTTTCGACCCTTTTTGCACCTTTGACACCATGTAGATGTATGGCAAGTCTCGAAAGATATAAGGCATTTATTATCGGATCCATTTCACAGCCATAGCCTCATACACGCAGACGTATTATTTAAAACATAAATTGTTAAAAAGCGGCCAACATCCACAAACAAGCCTTATAACAGCCCATTATAGTGGACTCACCCTCAGGACGCAGCGGATGAACTTTTCTTTCTGTGCGTAAAAGCGTTGTTGAAAGATATGTCCTGCAGTTTACACAGCCTTGGTCCAATAGCCGTTATCAGCAGAGTCGTGAGTCCATCATCCATAAGAGCCACGTTTACAATGCATCTCGCCATGACAGGTACGCAGCATCTCCGCACTATGCGTAACCATCTCCGCGCTGTGTGTACAACAGACAGCGCTTCTGACCCCTCTGTCCATGTAGCGTAAAGCAACAGAACCCATGGGCAGACAGACGTAATAAGCTAGTTAAGGCCATGCAGTGATCATGCACAGAGGTGATGCTGTCAATTGAGGGAGAGATGAGCACGTCAGCGTACCTATAAAATGAGTCACTAAGTTGGACCGCGGTTTAGCTCAGTTGTTAGTGCATGCGGCTCATATAGCCAACAGTGCTTGCCCAGGCGTCCTGAGTTCGAATCCGGCTCTGTCTGTCGCTGAACCTCGCTGTAGTCAAGTCTCTTTGATCTGGGGCGTCTCCGTTTGAACGCGCTTGAACGTCCGCCTGCACCTCCGCCGGTGAAGGCTTTTAGACACGCCCCCTGCTCGCCCACGCTCAGACCACGCTTACGTCAGTCTGCACGATAGCACCCTACATCTTTAAATACCCATGGACATACTGTTGGTTAGTTACCCCGGATTTACAACGAAGCGTAACGCGAAAGCGAAACTTAAGCAGAACGCAGTACAACAAACGCAGCAATTTCCACCAGCCGCATTTCTGCAGCGTTTCTGCAGCGTTGCGTATTTATCTGCACACTGTATTTTACTATGATAATCTGTGATTATGGTCAAACAGCAGATCAAATGTGCCTATTTGATGGAGATGGATGCAGTACTGGGACATGTCTGCAGCAAAACTTATCACTGGCCTCCAAAGTTCGCTAATACTAGTCGTTATTTACTTACCCCCAAAAGCTGTCGCTACACAATCCATGCCTTCTCTTTTTGTGTATAATCCTCGTAAATACGTGCCTGGGCTCATAAATTAACTTAATTCCCTCGTACAGCGATGTTCCGGTGCTTTTTTTCACCGCTCTGTGCTCCTGTGCTCCTGTGCTTTTGTTTTGAAAGTGTAGCGGAAGTTTGTTTTGTCAACTCCGGCCTGTACTTCCTGTACGCCCGACTTTAGCTCGGGAGATTGTCGAGGAGACGGAGCAGAGACGCTCTGAAATAGGATTGAATCCTATCTGGAGCGGCGCGTAAAGTAGTGCTG